>CP139502.1:277717970-277787232 GCA_021014915.2 Artemisia tridentata subsp. tridentata
CATCCCAAAAAAGAGTATCTTCCCCGTTCCCCACCTTTTTTCTAACATGAACCATAGATCAATCCCTTTACTTTTAAGAGAAGTTATCTCCCGAATAATATCTAACCAAGGGGAATATCTAAACGTAGAACTGGAACAGTCAAGAGCACCACGGACACCATGAATTGCTTTAATGAACCTGGACCATAAAGACGAACCTTGAGAGATAATACGCCACACCCATTTGAACATCAACGCTCGATTTAAAGCAAAGAAGCTAGACACTCCAAGACCACCCTTTTTCTTCGAAGCCAAAAGTTTATTCCAACAAACCCACGCTATTTTAAAAACCTTGAAAAAAAATTCGTCGAAAGTATATTAAAGTGTCTCTTCATAGAAAAATGATTTAATTCCCGTCGCGATGGTATGATTATTTTCGCATAATCATTAACGGTTAGTGAGATATTTATTTTCTTTTAAAATCGGTGAAATGATTTTTTTTTTTTTTTTTTTTTTTTTAATGAAAAAATGAGTGGAACAATCTCTTGATCTATAAAGAATTTTTGATCTATGTTGATCTCACCTCACATGCGAATTGGATTTAAACATTGCCGGGCTTTCGCGACATGTAACACACGTTCATGAACGGGACAAATATCTTTGTGTCAAGTAGTCACTTCGTTAAAAGACACAATATGGTTTATGTTTGCTTATTTGTTAAATACATAAACATAAACGTTCCTGTTGAATAAACCTTCAATCCATTTACTGGAACCTAGTATACGAACCCTTTAAGAAATATATATTCCTCACTTTATTCAGAATCAATATATGTTGAAGTGTACATTTGCAATTCAAATCTACAACTTTTATTAGCATCATTTGACATTGTTTTTAAATGGCTTTCTTTTCATCAACTAGACTCATGAACTCTTCATCACGTTCAAAACTGTTGGCCCTTTTCTCCGGATCTATGGTCTAACAACAAATCACAATATACCAAAGTACACGAAATAATCTCAATTTCTATAAATATGTCATCATTGTAATCGTTACAAGTTCTAATCTATAAATAAGATATGAAAAGGTACAAATGAAATGGTGTGTCGGTTCGTTTAATTCCAACAGTTGTGTCCCTTAGTTTTGTAACCGTTTGTAACTGCTATTTGGCAGTTATTTGTTGTTGCGTTGACTTTTTCATGTTGACTTTGACTTTCAGGTTTGACCTTTAATATGGGCAGATTGGGATTAACCCAATAAAAACGATCCATGTTTTCGGGCAGCATACAAACTTCCAAATCCATACTTCCTCCACCTTCTCGTCCTTCATACAATGTCACTTTCCCATCGAACTTATGAGCATAACCACTCAAAACCGCCAATCCTTTCCCTAGTCCGAATTCATTTCCATACATATTGAACCTCGGTGAGCTTCCCATTTGTATGTTATTTCCATCAAAAAACAGATTCATTTTATACACATATGGACTCTTTACCCATGACTCCACATATTCCCTAATCTCTTTATCGCCATGGTTAACTACTGCTTCATGCAAACACCTTGCAGCCCACCTGACACTTTGATCAAGCAATTCTCCCGCAGTGGTTAGCTTTTTAATTGCCTGTATGCAATTACCTGAAATTGATTTTGTAAATTCCCGTCATTGTATTTGTATAAAACATAAGTTTAACCATAGATATTAATTAGTCTTAACCAGAGTTAAGTTCTTTTACAGTTAAACTTACTATAATAATCGTAATACATCCTTTAAGTAACTTAAATGCATGTAAGGAAACTTAAAATAGTAGCATTTACCAAAGTACTCTTGTGATAAAGGTGGGGATAGTCTGCCTCTATTGTTTGTAGCCAATCTGCAACCCGTTTCCTGATCCTTTGAAAAGAGACGTGCGCGTGTAATGCACCTCCACACAACGGCCGATAGTGACTGCAAACTCGAAATCTTCGTTGTATTGCACTCAGAATTCACTTTTGCTTTCAGTTTAGCAAGAGAATCTGACGATATATGAAATATTCGCTCTCTCAACAATGGAGTATATGGCCTGTCAATGTACTCATCCTCACGAGTAAACGGAAGGGTGAGTATCGGGCCGCATCCTGGTGGAGTCCATCTTTCGATAACAGGAGGACGCGAGATAGGAGCAAAGCCAGAATATTTTCCTAAGCAAATAAAATGAGTCATTTAAGAGGTTTATGTTTAAAGTGTTCTTGGTATAAATAAAAACATACTACTATTTTTATTTTTATAGTAATTCATCAAAATACATATATTATAAAGTAATTGATCTTTTAACATACATATATTGTTGGTGTCTCGTTTTCTCTCTATGAACAATCGAATATAAAAAGTATACTAAGTTTATTTATAAAACAATCGTTAGTTTACAGACTTGGGTTTTATGGGTATTTATAACCCATCAACCGACACAACGGTTCACAAATAGACATAACCGAATAAACTGTTTTTTCGGTTGTAAACTTTACCTTTGACACTCTAGACCCTTTAACTTATATACATATACATACGCGACTCTAAATACATAAACTAAATACTTGACTTTCATGGATTAGTAAATTAGTATCCAATACTCCCTCCTAATTTATTAATCCATGCCTTCGATATTTTCAAGCTCCATCATCTTTATCTTTGAACTTTGGCTTGTTTCCATTTCCTTTGTCTTGATCTTCAATGCAAACTATGTTTTGAACTTCCTCCTCGATTTGACTTCTTTCTTCCTTGTCTTCAATCTCATCTCGATCATCTTTGTCTCCTTTGTCACTATCTTCCTTCATTTGTATTATTTCATAATCTTGCATCTCCAATAATATGTTTCTTGTATCACGATCTTCTGGTTCAACTTTCTTGTTGCTTGATTTAATGTCTTTCTCAATCTGGCTTTCCTTCTGAAATCTTGATGGCGTCTCTTGATGCTTCTTGCATTCGCCCTTGTCAATTCTTTCTTCTTCTAGGAGTTTCTTATCTAAGGTAACTCCATGGTCTTCTTTCTCAAACTGTTCTCTTTCTGATCTTAACTCTTTCATCTCTTTGCTTGTGCAATCTCTCAACTTCTTGAGGTTCTCTAACTCTATCTGCATTTGTTTCTCAAATGCCATTTCTCTATTTCTTATTTTCTTCTCAAACTCTTGTTTTTCCATCTCTAACTCTTGAAGCATTTCAAACTTCCAAAACTCTAATTTACTCTTTAAATCAATTTCTATCTCTGACCGCATATCTTCTAACTTTTCTTTTGGAAATTCATTCTTTTCAATGACAATTCCTTTCCTTCTCGGTTATTCTTTTAAGAATGTTGTCTCCTTTTCATCTTTACTAGTAACCATCAATAGTGCTGGTTCGTCATCTTCGAACACAAGGTTTGCTTTTTCTTCTCTACGGTTTGGTTTTGGACAATTTGCAGCAAAGTGTCCAAACTCATGACAATTATAACATTCTATTTCTCTAAAGTCTCTCCTATGGTAGTTTTGATCTCCATGGTTTCTCTTGTTTCTATCATAACTATCTCTAATCTTACTATCTCTAGTGAATCTTCCTTGGCCTTTTCCTTGTGTCTGATTACCACCTACTCGTCTATCATTTCCATAATTGCGTTCATAATTTTTGTTATTCCCTTGACGTGTGAATAACAATTTCTCACTATTATCTTCCTCGCTTCCTTTTCTAAACTTAAGCCTTTCTTCATAAGTCTTAAGTTTTCCAATAATCTCCTCCAACTTTACAGTCTTAAAATCAACAACCATTTCAATGGTTGCTACTACTGGTACAAACTTATCTGGCACTGCATTAAGTAATTTCCGTACTTTTGTTTGTTCATCAAACGTCAATCCACATGTAGCAGCCCTTGTAATAATACTCATTAACTTCCCGGCAAATAAATCTATTGTTTCATCTTCTTTCATTACTAGTCTCTCAAATTCTGATTTAAGTTGTTGCGAGTGTGCCTGTTGTACATCTTCTGTCCCGATAAATCTAGCCTTTAGTGAATCCCAAATTTCTTTTGCTGTTTCACATCCCGCAACTTGCATTTGCAAATCCTCTGGTAACCCTTGAAATAGGTATGCTGACGCCGAACTATCCTTTTTTACATCAATCTCTTTTGATGTACTTACTCCTCCTACTAAATCCCATACTCCATTTGCCAATAATATCTTCTTCATTCTTAATGCCCATAATGTATAATTCATATTGTTTAAAACAGGGCATTGATATGATGGTAACGATGTGGTGAAAACAACTCTGTTTTCGTTTTTATCTCCCGTCATATCTTTCGTTTTGGTTTTCTTCTAAGACCAATATAATTCTAATAATAGTCGAATCTTAAATCCTTCTTTCTAACCACAATAATAATATGCAACTTCTAAAACCAATATAATCTTAATAATTCTAAACTTTCTGCCAAATAATGGTCGAACTTAAAACTTTCTGCCTAATCTCAATAATTCTCAAGCAATTCTAAACGTTTTCTAATACGAATTGTAATAGGGAAAATCTATTCTACTAATAGAGAAAAAAACAAGTATTAAGAAATATAAAACCTGTAATTTCTCTTGGGCCTCTAGAATCCTTGTGGGCTTTTAAAAATATCGTACTCTTATACCCAATAATAAAACTGCTCCTTTTCTATCCCCAAACAAAAAAGCCGCTTCTGCTACCTTCTTTCTTCTACACGCACTTAGGGCACAACTGTGATCGTCCCTGGTCCTTCTCCTTCTTCTGGTTTTCTTTCTAATCAAATGGTGGTGGTGGTTAATCGGTGTTCACTTTCTTTCTCCAGTAATGATGGTTATTCTTATCTGTTCTCTTTTCCGGCAAGCACACGGCGGTGGTTTTTGCACAACCGGGTACGTTTACTTCTCTTCTCTTTTGTGTTCTCTGATTCGATCTTGTCTTTAATCGAATCGTGTTTGATTCCTCTGAATCAAAACTCTTCTCTGTCTTTCTCTTCTTGATTGATTCCCTGAATCAATTTTTTTCTTTTTCTGGAACGATTCCCTGAATCGTTGGTCTTTCTTCTCTAAAACGATTCCCTGAATCGTTGGTCTTCTTTTCTGTCTCTGGTTCCCTGAACCTTTGGCTCTGATGCCACTGTTGGTGTCTCGTTTTCTCTCTATGAACAATCGAATATAAAAAGTATACTAAGTTTATTTATAAAACAATCGTTAGTTTACAGACTTGGGTTTTATGGGTATTTATAACCCATCAACCGACACAACGGTTCACAAATAGACATAACCGAATAAACTGTTTTTTCGGTTGTAAACTTTACCTTTGACACTCTAGACCCTTTAACTTATATACATATACATACGCGACTCTAAATACATAAACTAAATACTTGACTTTCATGGATTAGTAAATTAGTATCCAATATATATTATAAAACATACTATCTTTATTGTTCAGTTTGGTAGTGTCATGATCCAGATTTGGTTGGTTTGTATTGTCGTGGTTCAGTTCCATAGGTGTCGTGATTGAGATTGATAGTGTTGTAGTTCAGATTGGTGTGTTTTGGTTCAGGTTAGTGTAGATCGGGTTGTTGTTTAGAGCCATTGGCTGGGTTGTTGAGGTGACGGTTTTGGTTGAGGTATGTGGTCAGGTCGTTAGAATTGGTAAAGGGTTCATGTTAGGTCGGATAGCTATGGTGGTGTTTGGTGCTTTTGGAAGGGTCGTGGAGTTTCGTTGTGGGGTTATTTGCAAGGTCATGTGGAGGCTGAGTGTTGTTTGGAGTTTGTTTTTGCAAGGGTTATGGGTGTGTCGTATAAAAATGTTTTACAAGAGTCAGGGGCAAGTCATTTGGAGTTGTTTTGCAAGGTCATGGTGGTGTCGTATGGAGTTGTTTCACAAGGGTCGGAGGTTGTTTTGCAAGGGTTATGGGTGTGTCGTATGGAGATGCTTTGCAAGGGTCATGGGTGTGTTGTATGGAGTTGTTTTGCAAGAGTCAGGGGTGTGTCATATGGAGTTTTTTTTTGCAAGGGTCAGTTGAGTGTAGTTGAGTGTCGCTTGGAGTTGTTTTGCAAGGATCACGGTGTGTCGTTTGGAGTTATTTTGCAAGGGTCAGGGGTGCATCGTTTGGAGTTGTTTTGCAAGGTCGGAGATTTTGGTCATTTCAACTTGCAGTGGTATTACAAACCTAGGGGGTTTCTCAGTCAACCATGCTTACATCTTTCTTTGCTGCCATTCCGTTTGATTATGTAACCGAAACTGGTTACTTTGAAGTTTCGGTGGGGTTTCGTTTTACAGGTCATGGTCGGTTTTGCATCCTTTACCACACTATCTACAGGATGATTGCCCTTATGTGGCTATGCATTTGTTGGTTTTGGATGATTGGGGTTCTTTCTTTTGTTGATAGGATTGTCGGAGTTGAAATTGCCAAGTAGTTGTAGTTTTTGAGTCATTGTGGCTAGATGTATTGTTCTAGTGTGTGTAATTTCCCAACACTTTGCTAGCAATTGTTTATTGTATTTGCCTTTCAAATAAATAAATAAAATAGCAGGGGCGTTTGAGGAATGACGATAATCTTATGGACATAAGAGGTACTCGCCCATTGTTTAGTTTGATAATAAATGTAACAAGGGGAGTTTGATGAAAAGAAAAATGAAGATGAGAAAGAAGACATAAACAACGCTAAAAAAATGTTGAAATAAACCCTAATTTGTAATTAAATAGTGTATTTCCTAAAGTATTAAGATAGTTAAAGGACCATTACATTTTGTTTAAAATAAATGACTCTAAGATTATAAAACATATATTGAATATATATACACTCTGTTCTAGAGTATTTTTTTTAAGAGGTAAGTAAAGTAAAGTAATGCAATGTAAAGAAATGGGGAAGAGTGGAAGTAAAGTTTATAGATTTTCATGTTCTTTAGTTTATAGTAAAGTAAACTAAATAAAAGTAGGTGGTCCCATTTTATACTTTTTATATTTGTGGAATTACTATTATAACCTTGCTCCATAATAAATACACACTAAAGACAAAGGGTATTTTTGACATTAAAGTCTTTTGATTTTTGTCTTATTCTCTTTACTTCACTTTCATCCCATATATGGGATGAAAGTTGAGACAAAGAAAACCATTTACTTTCACCCCTCTCCACCTTCTTTTCTTCCTTAAAAAAAACTCAAGAACACACATAATTAATTTTAGTTTCACTCCATTTCATTCCCTTTCATCTAAAAAAAAACTTGAGAACATAGTGATAGTGTCATATAAAGGATGATCACATTAGTTAGCACTTTTTATCGTTTGTACCATGTTTTTTAGTTGTATTTTTCATGTAGAGGTGTGTTATTAGTAATTTGATTAGGATACTCTAATGTTTAAAATGAACATAATACGTAATTTTGAGTTGTTGTGAGTAAAGATTTGTTAATAAAATTGAATAAATGTCTCATAGTAACGGCTCACTTTTTCTTTCCTTTTCACAACAACCTCAACATGACCCATCATCATTTTGAACATGATCCTATTAGTTATTAATGGCTCATCACCAAAAGTCAATAGTATTACAACATTCAGTAAGCTCAAGCCCAAACAACAAAGAAGCAGATATAGTGTACTTAAAGTCTGTGGTAGCTTATAGCTTTAGTCAAAGTTTGTTAGAGAAAGTCAAAGTTGTAACTTGTATATAAAGTCTTTTCCCCTTTTCAGTATTGTAACTAATTTCATTATGAAATAACAACTCGTCATTTTTCCTTTTCATTTCCTCTCAATCAATTTCTCATCATGGTATCAAAGCCACCACCTCTGGTGACCTGTAACTAACTCCGCCGGTCTGTAACTAACTCCGACGGTTTGTAACAACCTCCAACCACCAATCAACCATTAATTCCGATCACAATTCAACCTGAATCAAGAACTCAATCATAAAAATGACTACATAATCTTCTAATCAAAATCCCCCAATTAATTCAGTCAATTCAATTGATGACGTCACTTCCCCCAATCATCCCCTCTATCTTCATCCCAATGATCATCCAGGCCTAATCTTGATCTCAAAGAAGCTCACAGGGTCTGAGAACTACAGTTCTTGGAAAAGAAGTATGATGATAGCACTCAATGCCAAAAACAAGCTGAAGATTGTAACTGGTGAATATTTGGAACCAAATGTGGAGTCAGAAACAAGGGCTATATGGGAAAGAACGAATGATATGGTCATTTCTTGGATTCTCAATATGATTTCAGATCAGATAAGTAACAATCTCAACTTCATAAACTCTGCTTGTGATCTATGGTCTGAATTGTATGAACATTATGCTCAGTTAGATGGCCATAGGATCTATCAATTAGTCAATGACATAGTTCAATTGAAACAACAAAATTGTTCAATAGAAGTGTATTATCATAAACTCAAGGGTCTTTGGGATGAACATGATGCATTGGAATCACCATATCTGTGTCATTGTACCTGCACTTGTGAAAATGGGAGAAATAATGGTGATAGGGAACAGAGAAAAAGATTGATTCAATTTCTTATGGGCTTAGATGAATGTTACTCCAACCTAAGAGGACAAATCCTACTCTTACAGCCCCTACCTAGTGTTGCAAAGGCCTACAGTATGATTAGGCAGGAAGAAAAACAGAGGGAAGGCATTCTACCCAAACCTCTAGGTTCTGCAGCTCTCTCTGCACACTCAAACACCACCCAAACACATAGGTACACTGGTCCAAACACTTTCAGGAACAACACTAACAGACCACATCAGAATTCTGGTAGAAGAAGTACCTTCAA
Source organism: Artemisia tridentata subsp. tridentata (assembly GCA_021014915.2). Classification (NCBI taxonomy): domain Eukaryota; kingdom Viridiplantae; phylum Streptophyta; class Magnoliopsida; order Asterales; family Asteraceae; genus Artemisia; species Artemisia tridentata. The sequence continues at coordinate 277,726,717 of CP139502.1, forward strand.
AAGTGGTGTCTATTGCACAAATTGTGGTAAGGAAGGCCACAACAGTGAGGAATGTTATAGGCTGAAGGGCTATCCTGTTGGTCATCCTTTGCATGGAAAATACAAGCCACCTGTGTTTAGGAGTGTAACAGACAACCAAGGAAACAAGGCTATCAATTCAGTACTCAATCAGGATCCCTCTTCATCTTCAACCACAACAGAATCAACAAATGGGAATGATGCAGTTTTTGTGAAGATGGACCAGCTTCAAAATCAGTTGAATCAAGTAATGATGATGATGCAGCAATGTCAGAACAATCCACCAACATGTATTGTTAATTCTCACACCATTAGAAAATTCAAATTTATTGCTTCTATTATGATTAAGTTCAAAGCTGCATGGGTAGTGGATACTGAGGCTACTAATCACATATGCATCACCTTAACCATCATGCATGATACCTACACATGATATCTACCCATTCACATCACACTACCTAATGGTCAAACAGTAGCAGTAACAACCTGTGGAAAGGTCAAAATTAACCAAGACATCACACTCACAAATGTATTTTACATCCCAACATTTGCCTACAATTTGTTGTCTGTAAGCAAACTCACACAACAAATGCCTATCACAGCCATATTCACATCACTATCTTGTTACTTTCAGGGTGTCAACAAGAGGATTGCACATGGCAACCTTTGTGAGGGACTCTACATCATCTACCCTGATCAAGCCAAAACACCAAAGTCAACAGTGTTGACTGCTAGTAGCAATGGAAACCTATGGCACTCAAGATTAGGACATCCATCCTACTCTACAATCAAACAGATCAAAACTCTCTCTAACCTTTGTACTCATTATTTCTTAACTTGTAACATTTTTCCATTAGCTAAACAACATGCTTTACCATTTTCACACAGTAATTCTCATGCTTCCTCTCCTTTTGAGCTTGTACATATTGACATTTGGGGCCCTTATAGGCATCCCACCATCAATAAATGTAAATACTTTTTAACCATTGTGGATGATTTTTCAAGAGCAGTTTGGACTTATTTGATCCCTAGCAAAGATCATTCAACCTCACAAATCAAAAGCTTTCATTCACATGTGCTTACTCAATTCAACAAAACAATAAAAACAATCAGAAGTGACAATGGTTCTGAATTCTTAAATCAATCACTTTCAACATTTTTCCAACAACATGGCATCATCCATCAAACATCTTGTCCATATACACCACAACAAAATGCTAGGGTGGAAAGAAAACATAGACAACTACTTGAGGTAGCAAGAGCTTTAAAATTCCAAGCCAATTTTCCCTCTCATTTCTGGGGTCATTGGATACTCACAGCAACATATCTCATTAACAGACTTCCATCCAAACCAATTCAATACAAAAGTCCATTTGAATGTCTTTATGGTACACCACCAGATCTCACTCACCTAAGAGTCATAGGTTGCAAAACCTTTGCACACCAACATCTCAATGACAAATTTGCTGCTAGATCAGTCCCATCTGTTTTCATTGGTTACCCACAAACCCAAAAAGGTTATATTTTGTATGACCTCACCACCCACAAACTTTTCACAACAAGACATGTAACCTTTCATGAAAATGAATTCCCATTTCATTCATCACCAACCAACAAAGAACTCACACAACCTACATTCTCCTCTGAACCACCACCACATTACTTTACATCAGTCTCCAACACATCTTCTACCCCTACAACAACTTCACCTACACCTAATCTTTCCACAGGTATACCACCATCACCACCACCTTCAAATACAAACTCAGAACCACAACATGACACAGAACAACACCCAAACTCAGAACCACAACATGACACAGAACAACACCCAAACTCAGAACCACAACATGACACAGAACAACACCCAAACTCAGAACAACATCTGAACACAGAACCCTCATCTACTTCAAACTCCAATCATATAGACAACACACAATCATTTCACAACACACCACCTCCAACTATTGGAACATCCACCAGGATCAGCAAACTCCCTACCAAATTACAAGATTATCACCTCACATTACCAAAGTCACAAACCTACTCAAAACACCATCATGCTAATTTCATAAACTACAACAACATCAAAACCCCATCCATCAGACACCTCATTAACACCATTAACAAAATCATAGAACCTCAATCCTATACTCAAGCAACAAGGGACCCAAAGTGGATAGTAGCTATGAATTCTGAATTAAAAGCACTTGAAGACAATGGTACCTGGATTGTCACTGAGCTACCAGCAGGGAAAAATGCTATTGATTGTAAATGGGTATTCAGGATTAAATGCAAGGCAGATGGTTCAATAGATAAGTTCAAAGCAAGACTAGTGGCCAAAGGATTTACACAAAAATAGGGTATTGACTTTCATGAAACCTTTGCTCCAGTAGCAAAGATGGTTACAATTAGAGCCCTATTAGCAATGGCAGTTCATAGTCAATGGCACATTGCTCAACTAGATGTGAACAATGCTTTTCTACATGGAGATCTCACAGAAGAAATTTATATGAAGCTGCCCCAAGGATACTCCACACCTCATTCATCCAACAAAGTCTGCAAACTTCAAAAGTCACTCTATGGTCTTAAACAAGCAAATAGACAATGGTTCATCAAATTGACCACTTTTCTTCAAAACCTAGGGTTTACCCAAAGTTATGCAGACACTTCTCTCTTTACCTTCAAGAAAGATCACAACTTTCTATGTTTGTAGATCTATGTGGATAAAAAATAATTCTCACAGGGAACAATCTCACCCTCATTCAACATATCAAGCAACAACTTCATAATGCTTTCAGTATAAAGGATCTAGGGTCTCTTAATTACTACCTTGGCATTGAATTTCTCAGAAATTCTACTGGTATGATCATGACCCAAAGGAAATACACCCTGGAATTATTACAAAGTGCTGGTCTGCTAAATGTGAAACCCTCCTCCACACCTTTTGATCCTCTTGTCAAATTGAATCATGAAGATGGTGAGTTACTGGAAGATCCCACCAACTATAGGGCTTTAGTGGGAAAACTCTTATATCTCACAATTACCAGACCTGATATATCATATGCTGCCCAAACACTCAGTCAATTCATCCAAGAACCTAGAACACCCCATTTAAAGGCTCTGATTAAAGTGCTCAGATACTTAAAATCTTGCCCTGGTGAAGGTATTCTTTTCCCATCCAACTATAGTCTCAATCTCAAGGCATTCTGTGATAGTGACTGGGCAAATTGTAATTTCTCAAGAAGATCAGTATCTGGATATTGCATCTTCCTAGGCTCCTATCCTATTTCATGGAAATCAAAGAAACAAACAGTGGTTTCAAGGAGTTCAACTGAAGCTGAATACAGGGCATTGGCAGATGTCACTTGTGAAATTTCATGGTTCAAATGTCTTCTTAAAGACCTTGGAATCAGCATTTCATCTCCAACTCCAATCTATTGTGACAATGCTTCAGCCATTGCTTTAGCTTCCAACCCAGTACAACATGTGTAACACCCCCGATTTTCGATATACGCAGCGGAATATAATTTGGGGTGCTACTTCATGGTTCACAGTCATGAGTATAGAAAACGACTCGAAAAGAGACGTTTTAAATAAAATTGTTATCATTCATTTATTTAAATCAGAGTACATAATATAGGTCCCAGCGGGAGGTTTCGAAATACGTTATAGAAGTTACATTATTCTTATGAATGATAACAAAATGGAAACTCTTTTTATTAGAAGAAAGTCCACTGCCACTCCGTGCCGAATCATACTTCTAGTTACCTGAGATAAACATGCTAAAAAGTCAACACAAAGGTTGAGTGAATTCATAGTGTTTTCAGTTATAATCATTTTGAACACAAGCTAAGTAGAGAGTAAATCAGTGATATCATAGTTCATTATATATTGCCTTAAGTCTCATGGCACGCAAAACGTTAACAGGTTATCTTCATAGTTATAAGCTATGAGATATAAATTACCCCATAATTAAATGTAGGTAACCTTGCCCCCGAGTAGGAGATTGTCAGTCTCTTTATTTAACTCAAATAAAATGCATTTGGTTACGTTACGGTAACACAAAGGGGCTGTCAAACCCAATAGATCTATCCATTATATTCGCGCTCACCCGCAAGTGATTAGAGGTCCATGATTAGGGGTCTTTTTGACAATAGCAAACTTAGGCAATATAAATCAGGAAAGCATTCAGAAAATACTTGTGTTCGGTTTAATAGCATGTATCTCCCCACAAGTTTGGAAAACATAGTAAAAAGTGGGACTATGAACTCACCTGGGCAGTCTTGATGAAATTCAAAGTTAAACAAAGTTGATAAACGTCTCCGGCACGCAACCTGGGTTGGTATGTCAAGTTTTCAGTAATTGTTTTCAGATGATTATATGTTCGTTTGTTCGTTTCGTTTCGTTGTTTGGTTGTTGATTAAATGTTATGACGAGACAACATGAAGTCTCTTCAAAAATAAGATTTTATCTTATTAGTTGTTCTTATGTTTTCGTTCGTTCGTTATATATACCCTTCATTCGTTTGTTATATTTCTTGTTCGTTCGTCAATAAACGTATTATGTTAGTAATTTTTATTAGATCGGAAAAATAATAAAAATAATAGTTATGAAAAAGTTACACTTTAATCCCTAAGGTTTGGTCAAATGACAGTTCATACCCTGAACTTTTGGAAAATGACAACTTTCACCCTTTAGTTTTAAAAATGACATTTTCACTCCTTTTAATTTGTTATTGACAAAAGTGACCCTTAATATGAAATATTTATAAAACCGGCCCATAATAACTTTTATAAATTAAAATAGGACGTATAAAATTAGTGATTTAGCTAAAGTTTTGAGATCGAATATCTTAACGATAATTAAATCATTTTACGTGTTCTCAGTTCCTTCAAAAAGTTAGCCAGGTCGTCCTTAAAATAAGTCAAGTTTCGTATTTTATGAAAATCATTTGAGGGTCGAATTAGTTCACTAAAGTCAGTCAACTAGACCAAGTTTTAAATAAAACTGGAAAAGTGTTTTTAAGGCTAGCGATGGGTGATTTTTGAGATTGAATAACTTTGTGATAAATGAATCATTTTGCGAACTGTCTGTTCCTATAAATAGCTAGTTAGGTCGACTTTGAACATACCTAGTTTCATAATTTTTGAAAACTGTTTGAGGGTCAAAAATATTACCAAAGTCGAGTGAGTGAAAACATGTGTTACTAAAATCAGGAAAATGGTTTTTAAGCTAGCGATCGAGCAATCTTTGAACACAAATAATTTTTAACTCGCTCGATCAATTTACAAGATTCTTCTTTCTAAAATAACTTAGCCATGTGAACTCTAATATGTCAAAAAGTTGAAATTTTTAAAGATCATATAAGGGTCGAAAAATAGGTCGAAAGTTGGGTCTCTGATTTACAAAACTAAAAAAAAAAACAAATAACTCGAAATATTGGTCTCTTTTTAGCGATATGGGTAGATTTTGGGATCGCGATAACTTTGTGAAAACTTAATCATTTTTCGAAATTCTTTTTCCTAATTTAACTAAGCTGGGTAAACTTTGATGTGCCAAAAACTTAGAAATTTTAGAGATCATATAGTGTTCGAAAACCAGGTCTAAAGTAGGTGAGTGAGGACAGTTTTAACTGAAATGAATAACTGGAAATGTTATTTTCTATATATAGCGATATGGACCAGTTGTTAAGACTCGATAACTTAATGAAAACTTAACCATTTTCCATGATTCTTTTTCCTATTTTAAGTTAGCTGGGTGAACTTGTTATATACCAAAAATTAGAATTTATGGTGATCGTTTAGTGGTCGGTTTATAGGCCAAAAGTTGGCCATGTGGGCTGTTTTCTGCTCGCTAAAACACAGAAAAACAAACCCGATTGGGTTTTTATGTTTTTAAAATTTTGTAACTTAATTTTTATGCATGTTATGATAAGATTTGATATATTTTAACAGGTTCTATATATCCTTGATTTGTTTTAGCAAAAATTTCGAATACCTAGAGGGTGTTGGTTCACTGATTCTATCAGACAAGAAAAAGGAAAAAGAAAACTTAAAGTTTTTGATCTTATTTCATTTTAGTGCTTATCTAATGATGTTTTTAAATGATATATATAAAGTAAATAAACTGAAATAAAATAGAGTTCAAGTAACTTACTGGATTTCTTGGTTCGAGTAGGGTTTTAGATTCGTATGGGTTTATAACTTGATCACTGATTTCTTCCTCACTTTTAAGCCTTCTAGGATTTGTGTATTTGCTTATATTTCTGGACTATTGATCAGTAGGGAGTGGTGGTGAAATTATTATGGTGTTGGTCAATTGATGTGAAGATAAGTTGAGAGGGTTTGGTCGAATGGTGGTGTAGTAAGAAGTGAAGATTTGAGCTGCTATTTATAGAAGATTAATTAGGGTTTTCTAGGTTAAGAGGGGACATGTAAGGATAGAAGGAGGACATGTATATGGAAAGGAGAGGGTGTACGCATGGTGTTGGAGAGGGGAGGTGATGTGGTGCTTTCAAAACCATACAAGTAGCTTGTTCTAGAGGAGGGGGAAATGTGGAGCTTTATCTTCCATACAAGTGTTTCAAGATGATGTCATGGATGAGGTGGAGGAGGGGGGAATGTGAGGAAGGAAGTATTTGGTGTAGGTTGTATGAAGGAACTAGTTTAGTTATGTTGTAGTTAGGATTCGACTAGGATTTAATATGGAACCGAATAGGCTTTGTGTTGTGGTACTTAAGGTTTTAGAGGGTTGTATTTAGGGTTTAAGAGTTGTAACTAATTTAGTTTTAGAGTTAGTTCATGTAAATATAAATGAGAATTTAGTTTAAGATATATATATATATATATATATATATATATATATATATATATATACATATTAAGTCGAAATTTTGAATAATAAGGAAGAAATCGATTTGGGCTTATGAGAGTGATACTATATGCTTATTAGAGTTGTATTTTAATGTAGGATATAGGAAAAATATATTTTTAATAAGTTATTAAGTTATAAAAATTATTAGTTAATTTTTATTAAGGTTAAAAGTACATAAATAGGATTTTTAGGTTATGTGCATTAGGCACTTGTACATTAGGTTTAAAGACTTGTAAAAATATTTGGTGAGTTTAGAAAAATATTTTTTAAGAATTATGCATGAATGGTTTGTAAAATATGCTTTAAAAATGAATATAATTAAGGTTTTGTTAAGGATTTTATAAATATATGGTTTCATGCATAAAGGACTTGTATTTTAGCTTATATGACTTGTACATTTATAGTTTTGTGAAAATATTGTATAAGTAATTTAGAGTTTGTGAACTTTATACATAAAATCATAGTTAAGTGAAAAGTAGGGTTTTATCGGGAGCTGAAATAAAATTAGGGTTTTTTGAGCTTTAGTGACTTGTACCTTAGGTTGGATGATTTGTACTTTAGTATTTCTAGGGTTTTGTTATTATAATTATTATTATAGTAGTTTAGGGTTTCATAAAACTTCTATCAGATAAGAAAAGTTCATTTATAAACGTACGTTAACGAATTAACGCAAAGTGGTAAATGAGATATTGTAGAGTTTTCAGTTCAAGAATGTTTATAGAAATAAACATCAAGTAAGTTAAAGTTGGGTTGCGTGTGAGCACGTTTATCATAGATGTAAGTTACGTCACATGAGATAGTAGTTGTAACCAAATAACAAGTAAATAAAAAAATAAAAAAAAATTACACGTAGAAAAGGATAAGTAACTGGAGAGATAGTGTAATCTAATGTGGGATTTTCGCAGTTGTTACAACATGCAAGGTCTAAACACATTGAAATTGATTGTCACTTTGTGAGGGACAAAATCAAGGATGGTCAAATATGTCCAACTTATATTCCTACACAGCATCAAGTGGCAGATTTTCTAACCAAAGGTTTATCAAAGGCTCCTCACTACCAATGCTTATCCAAGTTTGACATATGTGACCCATACACATTGCCAACTTGCGGGGAGGGTAATGGCTCATCACCAAAAGTCAATAGTATTACAACATTCAGTAAGCTCAAGCCCAAACAACAAAGAAGCAGATATAGTGTACTTAAAGTCTGTGGTAGCTTATAGCTTTAGTCAAAGTTTGTTAGAGAAAGTCAAAGTTGTAACTTGTATATAAAGTCTTGTCCCCTTTTCAGTATTGTAACTAATTTCATTATGAAATAGGAGAAATCAGATTATATGCCTACACCAAGGTTGTAAATATCGCTTTTCGGTATCGTCTCGGTCGACCCCCGAGAAGCGATATATCGGAGACCCTAAATTGTAAAGGAATTTATTTGTAAAAATATATATATTCAAATAAACTTAAGCTTTTTGGAACGCCTCCTTGATTTCTTCGTGTGTGATTAAAATTTTGGGCTCAAAATTATAAACTGATTCAGTCCACCATGTCGGCCCAATGCAAATGACTTGTAACCCGGGTCCAACCTTCAATTAATAACCCTTTACACATCCACTTAACCCTAATCTCACTTAAACTCTCCGCCCCCCTCCATCTTATCTCTCCAAACGCATCTCCCCAAAAAAATTGTTCTAGATCTCATATCAAAAAGACAATCGATCTCATCTAATTCTTCAACCCACGAATACCAAATAAACCAAAAGAACACTAAACCAAACCCGAACAATAAACCTTTTTTCTCAGCTTTGTTCATTTGAAGCTTATAAAGACCACAAAGATTCGGCTAAGATCTTGATAACCAAGGTCACGGGTAGGTATTTGTTTTCTTTTTGTTTGTTTATAGATAACCAAAGATGTCTGCTGAAGGTACAAACTACAAACCCTAACTGTGAGTGCCGCTCCCAATAATAGATACATATATACCCGACCTGATCGGTTTAAAAAAAAGAAAAAAAAGTCAAACATTTAAGTTGACTGATAAGTCAATTTATCGCCGATAAGTACCGATAAGTGCCGAGTTTGACCGAATTTTGATCCGGACGAGAAATACACACAATAACTGAAATCTCGTAGCGGTGGAAGGCCGAGACACGATTTCTCGCCGATAAATCGGCCGATATTTCCGATATTTACAACACTGGAAATAACAACTCATCATTTTTCCTTTTCATTTCCTCTCAATCAATTTCTCATCAGTTATATTATTTATGAGTGTTGAATATATATAGTTGCGCTGAATTAGTTACATAAGGCTAAAAGCTTCGATAGATATATTGCTTAAAATCTATATTAAAATATTTAAAATTATTTATTAGAAGAAGTCTAATCTTTATTATAAAATGATCTTTCAACACAGCAAATTAAAAAACCACAGATAAATATCTAAAAAAAGAAATCATTATGTGGAAGGTAAATTACCATTTATCCCTTTGGAGTTGAAAACTTCAGACCAAGAGTTAAAGAAATGCCAAAACGAAGATCCATCAACCACCATATGATTTATCGAACAACCAATAAAAACACCATCTTTTAACTCAGTCACTTGAACCGACAACAAGGACATTTCATGACCATCATAATCTATAGCTTTATCATGATCAAAAAAGGATTGCACAATCATAGGAACATCCTTAGGTTTAAGCACATCATCTGAACCTAATGATGGTGAGGCTATTGTTGACATACCTGAAGACATTTGTATCAAAGAAGCAGCTGATCCTATTCAGGCCATTGTTGATTTCACTTTTCCTGATCTCATGAACAATTTGGACACACCTGGGTATTTGCAAGGAAAAGCAGTTCTTGCACCAACTAACGAAGTAGTTGATACTATTAACGATAAGTTGCTTGAAAATATGCCAGGCGACATGGTTGAGTATTTGAGTTGCGACTCTTTATGCAATTCTGAACCTACGTCTGCTATAAATCAGGCTGTTTTTAGCCCAGAAAATCTTAACGGTATGAAGTTTTCAGGATTGCCAAACCACAAATTGGTTTTGAAGGTCGGTACACCTATAATGTTGTTAAGGAATATTGATCCGGCTAATGGTTTGTGCAACGGGACAAGACTGCAGGTTGTAAAGATGGCACCAATGGTTATCCAAGCAAGAATTATCGGTTCCACCGGTCCAGAAGGACTTACATTGATTCCAAGAATGCGCCTCACACCCTCAGACAAGCGTATGCCAGTAAAGATGATTAGAAAGCAATTCCCTATTTCTATTTCGTTTGCAATGACCATTAATAAGAGCCAAGGTCAGTCACTATCACAAGTTGGTCTTTACCTACCACGTCCGGTTTTTTTCCATGGTCAGTTGTACGTCGCAGTTTCGCGGGTTACTTCAAAAAAAGGGATTAAAGTTTTGATATGCGATGATCAAGGCAACATCTCCACAAGAACAACAAATGTGGTTGATGCGGTGTGTTGTGTCGTTGCGGTTTAGCAGTATTAATGCCTACTCAAGTTTTAAATTTATATTTAGCCGACTTATCAATAACACACACACTTAACGAGCAGTGTACCCAGTCAGTATGAATATAATGGTAAGTAGAGTGTCGATCACTAAGAGTGGAACGTATTATCTAGTTATTCTAATCAGTATTTTAATATATTAAGTTAGCTATACAGCCTAATGTAACGCAAGGGGGTTCAGCCTGAGAGACTAGCACAATTTGGTTGCAATTAAATAATAAACTAAACCAATAGGCACGAATCAGCAAGTAGCACACACTTACACAGATAAATACTTGAGACAATAAGAAGGCTGTCCTGATAGATAAGTAGTTTGTCACTTGTTTTATTGCTAGTCTTATATGAAGTGTATAGTTCGATGCAACGCACCGAGATTAAGTCCTTTCTCGTTGGTTCTAATCTTATCGGCGAGTAAACCCTTAATGATTACTTATGACTATCCTATTTATCTTTCTTCCTACTTTTCTACAGACGATAGAATGCATAGGCGATCTAATAAACAGGCGAGGGCAGAGGCATGGCGACCCGATCAACGCTCAGCTAGACACAGAGGTTATCAATGCACTAATAAAAGTCACCAAAGACATCAACATATAAACTTTAATTAATGAGAAAGCAGTTTTAAGGGAGTGCAATCTTTCCGTTGTCACATTACACAAGCCACCAATCTTGATGAATTAAAGTTTACTAACACAATAAAACAAAACTACTTAATGAATTAAACACATGCAGCACCTTCTTACAGCTCTTGTATCTTCATTTGGGTGTGTCTTGTGCTGCTGCCTTGACTGAATTCGTCCTAGGTTTTCTGTACTTCGGTCTTCTGTCGAAACTTTGGAACTTTTAATTCGTCTGGTCTTTGGGGTATTTATAGTTTCTGTCTAAGGGTAAGATGCGGCGCATCTAGTAAGTAGATGCGGCGCATTGACTTAACTTCGCGTGGGGTCCAAGATTATAATATTCAGGAATATTCGTACACCGCCAGAAGATGCGGCGTAACTCCATAAGTAGATGCGGCGCATGTCCTCTTGTATCTTGGATCGTATCTGGTGAAATATTGATAGTGATGCGCCGTATGTAATGAGTGAGATGCGGCGCATCTGGAGCAGATTCGTCTTGATCTTGTCCATTTCAGTAGACTCTTAACTTCGTGCATGTTTTGCTCCATAATTAGTCCAAAATCGCCAAGTTTCACCAAATGCTCGTTTTTACCTGAGAATTACAAAAGTAAACGATTAAGTATCAATCCTCATACATAATATAATAAAACAAGTCAAATAATTATGATAAATGATAGTAATAAAATGTACTTATTTGAGTTCATCAGTGGTCTACAAGGAAGTTCTTCAAAATCTTTAGTTTCTATTCCACGTAGTACGAATACAGTTTAAAAATATTGTTTATTGTTTATTAGTACATTTTTCTTTTATTTTTCATCATGACGATGAGTTGCTTATGTTGTCTTCATAATGTGGATAATCATGTGCTTGAGTATTCAACGACATCGATGTCTCTTTATATAAACTTTAGTGGTTTATTCAATAATGTTTTAGGATTATGTTGCTTATATAAACATATTTATGTTCATAATAATAACAAAACTACCATTTCACGGTTTTAAATTTAATCCCGTGAATTTCACGGGTCTATAAACTAGTTTTTATTAAAAAATGATCTTTCAACACCGCAAATTAAAAAACCCCAGATAAATATCTAAAAAAAGAAATCATTATGTGGAAGGTAAATTACCATTCCACCTCTTTTTTGCAAGAAACTAAATAAAAAAAAGAGAAAAGTCCAAAATACATCTCTGTGGTATGCAAAAAGACCGATTTACATCCTTTATCTTTTTTTTTGAACAAAATCATCCATCCGTTAGTAACTTTGGAACAAATACATCCCTTTGGACTAACGATGCAAATTTTTCTCAGTTAAGTGCCTCACGTGCTAGTCACGTGAGGGGTATTTTGGTCATTTTATTGGTCCATTTATTGTCCAGGTAATCCCACACCCCTCTCTCTCAATTTGACCTAATCTCACATAGTTAACTACGCCCCTCATCTCCTCTCTCTCACCTAACATGTCTTCATCTCCTCCAAAACTGATCTCATTACCAACTGCCTCTCATCTTCGTCTAACACCATCGAATCATATACCCACAAAACAATCATCACAGACACAAGCTCACAGCCTCACCCTAGCCTTTTTATCATTTGGTGCTCTATTCGAATCAAGAAGTAATATTGAAGGCTTCTAGATCCTTTGGAGGGTCTCGGGTAAGATCATCACGAGTTGTTTTTGTTTTTGTTTTTTTTCTTTGAACGAATTCACAAAAGAAAGAAACATATTTGTTATATTTCTTTCGACTTATTCGAATAGAAATGAAGTTTATGCTTCGAAAAATGATCAAGACGAATATTTCTTTCGTGTTTTTGGACTTATGAGTTCGAATAAGCTTTTATGACACACGAGAAGAAAAGTCTGAGATTTAGAATTAATTACATTTAAAATTCGAGTCTTGGTTCAGTTTGAGGAGATGGGATAGGGTTAGCTTTGGAGTTGGTGTTGACTGATGTGGGTGTCTCGTTTAGGATAGAATGAGTTGGAGTTGGTTATTGGTTTCGTTAAAGACTGGTTCTACTTCGCTTCTCTCCTTTTTGTTTTTAGATTTAGTTTTGCACATGTCCTACCACGCTATTGTTTTGAGTTTAGAGATCGAGTCCTACCATGGCTATATCATTTTTATTTATTAGTTTTAGACCAAGGAAGGTGTATGACCTGAGGTCAACTCTTAATATTTTTGATATAACCAGCGAACTAGACTTATAAAAATTAAAGCGAGGTAGGCTTTTAGACTTAGACAAGCGAAGTAGAGGTAGACCAACGAGGTTGACCAGCGTGATAGCACCAGTGTGGTAGAACCAGCTTGGTAGCACCAACTTGGTTGCATCAGCGGGGTAGCACCAACGTGGTAGCTTACCTCGCAGAAAGAGGGTTTTATGGGTTTATCATTTTCTGGTTTTTGAAGAGTTTTGTTTGAGATTTCGGTTTTTTCATATTAGAGTTGTTGAAGCAATTTCTTGCAACCACTTCAGACAAATAAAGGGGGCCTGTCGGTTGAACTCAGCTAGGGTTCTTTCGAGAGGCTTGGTGCTGATCCCTTCGGCTATCGGAGGTCCTCCGGGTATCTGCACACAACAACACACGTTAGGCTCGCCCCGGGTGTTATCCCAGGACCCACCTCCGGTGTGAAAGTAAGTATTTGGTATTCCGAAAGGGCTGTCAACTGTAGTGAGAAGTAAATACGGGTAAAACACGCTAGTTAAGAGTAGTAAATGAGCCGAGTATTTATAGTACTCAGCCTCGATACCTGTACTGGCGGCGCCGGATTTTCAGGAGACATGTCCCCGACAATATCCCGTAAATCCTGAGGCGGCGGCGGCGGTGTCTGCAGCTGCCATCTGTACAAGAGGAGATGCCACTTGTCCCATGCTTTAAACTTGTATATGCCGGACGGCCTTGGGTCCGTCCAGATTCCTCCGGAGGTCCTTGTTTCGTCCGACCAACCGAGAGATCCGGTCCGTTCGGACATAGGCGTCAACATGTCCCCCCCAGTATCATAATATCGGTTTTGCCGATGTTGTGATACTTTGAGAATCCTTGAAGTCTAATTTCACTAGTTCCGAAAGGACTGGGTCGTTCGGTATTCAGAGAGTTGACCCATGCACAAACTGCCAAAAAACATTATTACCTCTTTTTAAGGATCGCCGCTGTTTTTACCGTGGCTCTGAGATGTCGACACGTGTGTATGTGTATATCGTGCGAGTGAGGAGGTGCCACCTCACCCACTGACAGTGCACGTCGTTTCACTCTCTCTCTTTTCGCCTATAAATAGCGTCATTTCTGCAATTTTTTACCACTTGTAACTTTCTTATTCTGATAAACTTTCCGAGAGATTCGCTTTTAATTAAATCCGAGCGATCTTATTTACCATCCGGTTAACCATGTCGAATTCCCCCTCTTCGGTTTATGAAGGGGACACTCAAGAGGTCGAAGGGTATCTTCCCAAGTTCGACATTCGAAAATATACCTCCCAAATGAGTGAGGAAGATTTGTTTATGGTGAGGACAGATGCAGGCATACCAGAGGAACTGCATCCCAGACTACCCCCACCGGACATGACGATGGACCGGCTGCCGAGAGATGTCATCGGCTTGTACCTGGAGTACTTTTACGAGGGAGGTCTTAGCGTGCCCTTCTCTACTTTTTTGCTGGGCGTCATCAGGCATTTTATGGTGCACATCTCTCAAATGGTTCCGTTGGGCGTACATCGTGCTACACTCTTCGAGGTGTATTGTCGGAGTTTGGACGTTGTTCCCACCACTCCGCTCTTTCGGGCTTTCTATAAGTTGAGCAAGCAGGGTCATTGGTTTTCCTTCGAGAAGCGAAGCGGGAAGGAGAAGTGGGTTTGTTTCCGAGAGATTCTAACCGGGTTGAAGGGCTGGAAAAATGATTTTTTTTTTCTGATAGACAGGCGGGCGATCCCTTTCGCTATGCCTTGGAGGCATCATGACTCTGACATTTCGGATCCCTATCCGGATGGTGAGTTTAACATTGCGGATGCCGAGAAGCTAGCCGCCAACATAATCGATCTCATTCCGATTCCGAAAGGCTTTCTTTATGCCGTGGGGTTAACTTCTCATTAGGAGCATTCAGGCTTCCGAGCCGTTCTTGAGGACGCCGAGGGCAGAGGTACGCCCTTCTACCCTTTCCCTTTAGCCGATTCGTGCCATGTATATTTGTATTTAATCGTTTCGCTTTCTCTTTTTGTAGTCGTGCCAATGTCCGAGTACTTGATAAACCCTGCTACCCGCCAGGACACTTCCATGGTGAGAGGTGATGAGTATGGTGAGGGGGAGCGTCATGAGCTGTTCGTGACTCTCCCGGCTGCGTCAAATGCCGATATACCTGAACTGACGGTAGAGGAAAAGGAGGTTGAGAGGGCCAACAGTCGGGTTGTTGCGGCTAAGCTTAGAAATCAAAGGCAAGCCGCCACCCGGCGAGCTTTGAAGGCCGACAGGCGTGCTGAACATGGTGAGGGGAGCGGCGGAGCGACCCGAGCGGTCAAGAGAAAGAGGACGGTGAGGACTCTCGTGGTGGATCTAGCGTCTGATTCGCCAGATGTTGAGGTTATCCCAAACCCTTCCCCCATCCGTTCTCTTCGACCAGAAGATATTGGGCTCCGTCCGGAGGGGGCAGGTTTTACCGAAGGGAGTTCCCACGCCGGTAAGCTGTCCAACTATTTCTCTTGTGTTATTTATTTCTTTTCGTTTCTTTGATAATGACGCCTTGTTCCTTTCAGGGGGTGCTCCCGTGGCCGCTTCCGGTCGGGGTAAGATTAAAGCCATGGCTGATGGTGATCCGGCAGCGGTGTTCATTCCGGAGTGGTTAGTCAAGAGGGGTGACCGGTTGAACAACTCGGCCATCTGTAAGGATCTGATGTCGAACCTACCCACCCCTCGCGAAGAAATTCATTTTCAAAGTTTGGGTGATTCGGAGGCCATCCGAAGGGGCTGGGTGTTACTAGGTCGAGGGGCGACGGCTCAAGCGGAAATTCTGGGCCGGCATGAGGTCCTCCTTGAAGAATATCAACACCTACGCAGTGCCCATGCGGAGTGTGAAAGCGTAGCTCAAGAGGCGGAGGAGCTTCGGCAGCTAAAACACGAGCACGCAGGCTGTATGGTAAGGGAGTCGGACTTAAAAGATCGGCTCTCCCAGTTGGAAAAGGTAAGGGATGAAGGGAGGAAAACTTCCTCGGAACGGGTCAGAGCCTTGGAGGACGAGTTGGTGGACGTTCAAGGTAAACTTGTTGCCGAGAGAGAGACCAGCACCGAACTGTACAAGGAAAGGATGGACATAGTTGTCAAGCTAGGCCAGACGGAAGTCGAGCGTCACAAACTTGTAAAAGAATTCCTTCCGGAAGTGGTTCGTCGGCTTCTGAATAGCCACGAATATAAACAACGCTTGGCCGAGCCTTTCAGCTTGTCCTCTCAGTCTGGGTTCTTGGAAGCTATCTCCGTGGATCGCAAACCGGAGGATGTGGCCGAGATTACGGCCGGGGTGGATGATTTGGATCTAGAAGCTGAGGCTAAGCTTGACCCTTTGTATGATGGTCTCTTTTCTGTGGAATATCCGTATGTACTGAAAGTTAGTGATGCTGCGGATAGGCCTTTTCCGGAGATAATGGATCTGCTCCCTGATCCCGCCCCCAATGATTCCTCTTGCGGCCCTTCGTCTTGACCCGGAAACTTTTGACTGCAAGGCCTCTAGGCCGCTAGATTAATTTATGGACTGTTAACATTTTTTTTTGAGCAAATGTAATGATCAACCGGTTGCGCAACTGTTAGTGCTTTTTGTATGTTTGGAAATGATGTAATGCCGCTTGATTCGTTGTAAACTGTTGACATTTTACATGTATTTCGTTCATATTATTTCATGTGTCCTTTGCTGACTTGCCTTTTCTTTTGGTCGCATGACCCCTTCCTACCCGAACACTGACCACAAAATCTCCGGAGGGCACGAACCTCTCGGAGGGGTTACTTTTCACTTGTGTCCGGGAGGCAACGAATGATTGTATAACTTTCCCCTTCTTTTTGCGTTATGCCCATCTGAACATTGACCACACACTCCCCGGAGGGCGTGAATCTCTCGGGGGGGGGGGCATTTTCTAATTATGTTCAGGAAACAAAGAACATTGATCACTGATCTCCGGAGGGCACGAACCTCTCGGAGGGACCACTTTCTGCTTATGTTCGAAATATTACAGATGGTTCAGCCTTTCCGCCAGGATTATGGCAACCCCTTTCCTGGGTATCAACCATCTTTGAACATTGACCACACACTCCTCGGAGGGCGTGAACCTCTCGGGGGGGGGGGCATTTTCTAATTATGTTCAGAAACAAGGAACATTGATCACTGATCTCCGGAGGGCACGAACATCTCGGAGGGACCACTCTCTACTTATGTTCGAAATATTACAGGTGGTTCAGCCTTTCCGCCAGGATTATGGCAACCCCTTTCTTGGGTATCAACCACATTTGAACATTGACCACACACTCCCCGAAGGGCGTGAACCTCTCGGGGGGGGGGGGCATTTTCTAATTATGTTCAGAAACAATGAATAATGTAAAAGTCCAAAACGTAACACAAAAGCTTACTCACAACTGAAATAACTGCGATTGTCATTAAAATCAGTCAGATAGCCCCTTTCGGAAGCTTACATTAGACATATTTAGTCGTTTACAAAAAGCATTTTCTAAGGTTAACAGCGTGCCAAGTTCGGGGCACTTCCTTTTCTTCCATCGTTTCCAATTTATAGGATCCAGTCTGGTATGCCTCTACGACTCGGTAAGGTCCTTCCCAATTTGGCCCCAACTTTCCTTGATTCTCCACTCTGCTAGCCTCATTCCTTCGGTATACAAAATCACCTACCTTTCACAGTTAATGATTTTTCGTTTCACACGTTAGTTAGAGTAAAACAAGTTATAGTTGAAATGGAATAATTAGGCGTTACATGGCAAATTTTTATTTCACGCGTGTGATATTTTTCGTACTTACCTTGAACGACTCGGGATGGACCCTTCGGTTATAATATTGTTCAATCTTCTTTTTGTACTTCGCCTCTCGTATGGCAGCCATTTCCCTTCGTTCCTGTAGGAGGTCGAGATTCCGGAAGATCCCCTCGTCATTTTCTTTTTCACTGACCTTCATGGTCCGAAAAGTTGGCATCCCTATCTCTGCCGGTATGACCGCTTCGCTACCATAGGTAAGACTGAATGGTGTTTCCCCGTTGCTTGTCTTTAGTGATGTGCGGTGCGCCCATAGGACGTTCGACAGCTCATCCACCCATCCAGCTCTTTCCCTGCCGAGCCTCGACTTGAACCCTTTCATCAGACTTTTGTTCGCTCCTTCCACCAATCCGTTGGCCTGAGCGTGTGCCACAGCCGTGTTTACCTGAGTTATGTTCAGTCATTCGCACCAACTTTTGAAAGGGTCATGGATGAAATTGCTTCCATTGTCCGTCACGATCACCTTGGGCAGACCGAATCTGCATACTATGTTTTCCCAAACGAACTTCTTTACTTCCTTCCCGGTCGTGCAGGCCAGCGGCTTGGCCTCTATCCACTTGGTGAAGTAGTCAATGGCCACAATGACGAATTTGATTTTTCCCGGGGCCTCCGGTAGGGGACCTAAAACGTCCATCCCCCATTGGTAGAAGGGCCAAGGAGCCATTATTGAAGTTAGAACAGTTTTGGGGAGCCTTGGAACGGGCGCGTGTATTTGACAAGAATCACATTTCCGAATCACTTCCCTGGTATCTCTGTGCATGGTGGGCCAGTAGTACCCTTGCCGCATTAGCTTTGCCACCATGGATCGCGGCCCGGAGTGCATTCCGCATGCTCCTTCATGTACCTCCCGGACAACATAATTGGCTTGAAGCGGTCCCACGCATCTTAGCATTGGGCCTAAATAGGACTTTTTGAAAAGTACATCGTCTACCATGGTATACTGGTTTATTTTCATTCGAAGAGATCGAGCTTCGTTTTGGTCTTCCGGCCAGATGCCCTCTTGCTTGCACCGAATGATCGGGGTCATCCAGTTTTCCCCCTCTTCTTCCACAATTGCGTTGACTATCTCCTCCTCCGTTGATGGCCTCTCTAAAACTTCCACCATGGTTTTCTTCGTCAGATGGTCGAAAGCCATGGACGCCAATTTGCTGAGTATATCAGCTTTTTGGTTCTGCGCCCTTGGGATGTTTTGGATTTTAAACTGATCGAAGTATGCAACGTATTCCTTGGCTTTGGCTAAGTACTTTATCATGTTATCCTTGGTCGCTACGAATTCCCCATTGATCTGACTTGCTACCAAATTGGAATCCACTCTAACTTCCAACATTCGAATTTCCATTTTCCGAGCGACTCTTAACCCTGCTAGCAAAGCTTCGTATTCTGCTTCGTTGTTGGTGCTTTTGAAGTTCAGTCGGATGGCGTAAGTGTATTCCGTTTGATCCGGACTAATCAGTACCAGGCCCGCTCCGGCACCTGATTTGCTGGAGGCTCCATCGGTATACAGTATCCATGGTTCTTGGTTGGAGATGTTGCATATCTCCTCACCCACCTCTTTTATGTTTTGGCTCAATGCTTCCACGGATATTTCCGTTATGAAATCCGCGAGGACTTGTCCCTTAATGGCGCTCCGAGGTACGTAAGTGATATTGTAGGCTCCTAACTCCACGGTGTACTTGGCCATCCTCCCGGATGCTTCTGCCTTGTTTAGTATTTGCTTGATAGGTTGGTTGGTGATGACTTTTATTGGATGGGCTTTGAAGTATCCTCGTAGCCTTCTGGCCATGTGTAGTAGGGCTAGAGCTAACTTCTCAATGGGGGCGTAGTTCTGTTTGGCCTCATGTAATGTTCGGCTAACATAATGTATTGGGATCTGCTTCCCTTCTCTTTCTACCAACAACACCCCGCTCATTGCCCCTTTCGACGCCGAGAGATATACATATAGGTCTTCCTTCGGCCTCGGCGTTGCCAGATAAGGCAATTCAAGAATCATCTTCTTCATCTCTTGGAAGGCTGCCTCTGCTTGACTTGTCCACCGGTACTCGTCCTGGTTTTCTTTCGTGATGTTCCTCAACGTCTCAAAGAAAGGGATCGCTTTTTCTGCCGACCTGGATAGGAAACGGTTCAGAGCTGCTAGCTTACCACTTAAACTTTGCATCTCCTTGAGCGACTTTGGGGACTGCATGTCCACGATAGCCCTTGTCTTCTTTGGATTTGCCCTTATTCCTTCGGACGTTACCATATATCCAAGAAACGTTCCTTCCTCTACCCCGAAAGAGCATTTCTTGGGGTTTAGCTTCATGTTAATCCTTCGGAGATTGTCGAATGTCTCCGCTACATCGGCAAGTAACTCCTTTTCGGTTTTGCTCTTTATGACCATATCGTCCACATATGCCTCGAGATTTCTCCCTATCTGTGACCGAAAGGCCGAATCCACCAAACACTGGTACGTGGCCCCAGCGTTCTTTAAACCGAACGACATTTTGGTATAACAGTATGTCCCGTGCTCGGTAAAGAAAGCTGTTTTTTCCTCGTCCTCTTTGGCCATCTGTACTTGGTGGTATCCCTTGTAAGCATCCAAAAAGCACTTGTACCTGAATCCCATAACCGATTCTATTTTCCAATCAATATCAGGTAGCGGGTAATAATCCTTTCGGCAAGATGAGTTGAGGTTTTTAAAGTCAATGCACATTCGCCAACTACCGTCGGACTTCTTTACCAACACCGGGTTTGAGATCCACGTGGGGTGCTGTACCGGCCGAACTATTCCGGCCTTCACCCATTCTTCCACCTCCTTGGCTTATGGCTTGATTCTTTTCGGCGGAGTAGGTTCTTTTCTTTTGTGCCACCGGGCGGTCCTGAATATTCACATTTAGCTTGTGTTCGATGATCCGACGGGGAACTCCCGTCATATCGGATGGTTCCCAAGCAAACACATCCCGGTTGTTTTTGAGTAGCGTGATTAACTGTCTTCGGCATTTCGAGGAGAAGTTTCCCCCTATCGTGACTAGTTGATCCGGATAAGCCGGATGTACCATAACTTCTTCCGTTTTTCCAACCACCGCCTCCGTCGGTCCGGCCTCACGGGGTTCTTCTTTGACTTCCTTTTTTGCCATCTGCTTCTCTTCTAGCTTGCGACATTCTGAGACAATTACGGACCGGGTAGTAAGGGTCGCTATGCCCTTTGGTGTCGGGAATTTCACCACCGAGTGGATAGTTGATGGGATGGCCCGTAATTTCTTTAAACTTGAGCGCCCTAGAATGATATTGTATGGAGAAGGGGACCTTATCACGGCGAACTTCATCATTGTTCGGCGAGACAAGCCTTGGCTCCCGAAACAGACTTCCAATTCAATCTTCCCCAACGGCTTTATGGATTCTCCCGCGAATCCTATTAACGGTGTGCCGGTTTCTTTCAGCTTGGCCTTAATGGAAGGGCATAAATGCTCGAAACAGTGTTCATACATCACCTCGACCGAAGCGCCTTGGTCTACATAGACCCTTCTGATTGTGTAGCCTTCCACTTCGGCCTCAACTATTAACGGTCCGTCCGACACATCTCCCGGAAGGATGGGTGGAAAACCGATCGGAACATTCATCCATTCCTCCTCGGCTTCCATGGTTTTCCTTTTTTGGGATGTAGGACCAGCCATATCGAACTATAGGTAGATAGAGCAGTCGGTCCCACGGATGGCGCTAATTTGTTGAAGCAATTTCTTGCAACCACTTCAGACAAATAAAGGGGGCCTGTCGGTTGAACTCAGCTAGGGTTCTTCCGAGAGGCTTTGGTGCTGATCCCTTCGGCTATCGGAGGTCCTCCGGGTATCTGCACACAACAGCACACGTTAGGCTCGCCCGGGTGTTATCCCAGGACCCACCTCCGGTGTGAAAGTAAGTATTTGGTATTCCGAAAGGGCTGTCAACTGTAGTGAGAAGTAAATACGGGTAAAACACGCTAGTTAGGAGTAGTAAATGAGCCGAGTATTTATAGTACTCAGCCTCGATACCTGTACTGGCGGCGCCGGATTTTCAGGAGACATGTCCCCGACAATATCCCGTAAATCCTGGGGCGGCGGCGGCGGGTGTCTGCAGCTGCCATCTATACAAGAGGAGATGCCACTTGTCCCATGCTTTAAACCTGTATATGCCGGACGGCCTTGGGTCCGTCCGGATTCCTCCGGAGGTCCTTGTTCCGTCCGGCCAACCGAGAGATCCAGTCCGTTCGGACATATGCGTCAACAAGAGTATAATCGGATGTGACAAAATAGCATCAAGAACTGATAAAGTTGTTTAGCCTTTGGGATTACCTGGGACAATAAATGGACCAATAAAATGACCAAAATACCCCTCACGTAACTAGCACGTGAGGCACTTAACTGAGAAAAATTTGCATCGTTAGTCCAAAGGGATGTATTTGTTCCAAAGTTACTAACGGAGGGATGATTTTGTTCCAAAAAAAAGATAAAGGATGTAAATCGATCTTTTTGCATACCACAGGGATGTATTTTGGACTTTTCTCTAAATAAAATAACAAACTACTTTCTTTTTTGCATGTGTCAGGTAATACACTCTTACAGCTTTATGGTTTTCGACACCAAGATTGCCTAAACAAATGTGTTTGCAGTCAGTTTTTATTTATTTATTATAAATGTAAGTGTACTTGCAGCATCAATATTTAAAAATCTATGTTACTTATAAACATGTAACGAAAAATTGATTAAAAATCGTTTTATATATCACCCGTTGATGCGAGTTTTCAAATCTGAACTTTTTTTTTTTTTTTTTTTACTTGTTTCCAGGAGGAATACAATGATGGGGACGACCTTGGAGGACTTGAGTGCAAGCATGACTTCCACCGTGATTGCATCAAATGTTTAAGTATTTTTCTGCGGATCAGAGAATGCTTCAGAAATGTCCTTCGGCCTTGAGATCGTCAAGTCCTTCGGACAACTGCTAAGAAAGTAGACGCGTTAGTCTCGCCCCGGGTGTGACCCCAGGACCCGACTCCGGCGTGAGAGTAAGTACCGAAAGGTGGGTAATAAATATATTAGTAAGATAATTACTGTGTGTAAAAGTGTGTTACCATTACTGTGGAGATTACTCCTTTATATAGGAGACCTGTTTTTGTCCCCATCGGATGAGTCCAAATCTGATGGTGACACTTTTGGGCGGCAACTGGGACTTTGCCCTGTTTGGGTCTTTCTTCTGATCTGACATGGCTCCTTGTAAAACCCTCATTTTCCATTCGGTTGAAATTCCTAAATTACCCCTCTAATTTAAAAAAAAAAAAAGGAAGTTACTAAAAATGGAAAGCCGACTAAAATAAGCAATCTGACTTAAAATAAGTTATTAATAAGACGATCATGAATTCGTGTAGATTCGCTGAAGATGGAGTTCGCTTCCGATCTTATGTTTCTATTGTGTTTTCACTTGCGGTCTAAGGTACAGATATTCTGACCTTCTCTGTAAGGTTTCCTATGATCTCTTTCATGTTCTGATCTGTTTAGCCTCTGATTTGATACCTTTGCTATGATTCACTTCGTTATGACCTATGATATGAACCTAAACTGTGAAACCTTTTTAATTCTGACCTGGAAATGATTTGAAGAAAAACTATTTTAAAATGATGTTTGCAAATTATGATACACTACTCTTTTAATTGGGATTTTACTAACTTTTGTAAAAACTAGTTTAAAAGACTATTTTTACGAAAAACCGTTTGAAAGATCATTTTATGAAAACTACTCTGAAGGATCATTTTTATGAAAACCGTCATTTAAAAGATAGTTTTAAAATGGACTCTTAATTTGAAACCTTTTTAAATGAACTGTTACTATGGAACTCTGATATTGACCTTCCGATGTTGACCTTCTGATATTGATCTTCTGATGTTGACCTTCTGATATTGACTTCTGATGTTGAAACTTGTGAAATGACACTCTGATCTGATATGATATCTGACTCTTAGTTTGATACCCGAGCCAAAATTTGTGACCCTAGCCATGAAGGTAACATGGCCGTGCCTGTGATGCACCACTGGCATGACTAGTGTGTAGCCCTAGTGATTTGGTTACACCGTCCCTTGGATTTGGTCTGCATGTGATTGGGAAGGGGCGTATGGATGCATCCTAGATCTGTTCTGTTTAGTGGATTTAACATGATTTGATATGATTTCTGTTCTGGTGACTGGTACTGTGTGCAATACATGCCTTTCACATATGTCTGGGAGCTAGCTACTCCATTTGAAGAATGAGGACACCCCTCATATTATCTGATTATCTGAGAGGTCTCCCCTCTATATGATTATGAAGATTTTGGTTACGATATGATATGATCTGTTTCTGGGCTCGTGGTGGATTACTATCCCTTTTTCTTTCCCTTATACTTATTCATTGACTTATCCCTTGAACCATACTACATCTGTTTGACCTTTGTTTCTGTTATTCTGCACTATTCTCTATTTCTGTTTATTATCGTTATATCTGTTCACTGGGCTTTTTAAGCTCAGCCGCACGTTTTCTTTTCGTGTGCGGCAGGTTATAAGCAGGATGACGGGTTTGGGTATGAGTGAAGAGACTTTTGGACTTAGAAGACCTTGACAGTTATTCTGAAGTAGAAGTCATTAGAAGGATTGCATTTGCAGACTTAGTATTTAGTTTTGATTCATTCCTGACCTTGTAATGTTAGTATTTCATTTGTAACCTTTGACAAGTTATTGTATTACTATTGAAGTATGCTTTGTTTGATCTGATATGAAACCATTAACGTGACATCTTTACCCTTGCCGGGTTGGGGTGTTACAATTATGGTATCAGAGAGACAGGCTGCGATTTCGTAATACATTTACCCTTGACCTGTGTAAGTTAGGACCACTAAGCTTTCCCTGTAGGCGCTCGTAAGACAACCTTTGAAAATTTGCTTTAGGATTTCCCTATAAGAACTTAAGTTTTGACCGGTGAGGAATGGGTAGACTATAAGGCATCTGTTTAGGTATCATTGCTTCCGCATCACTCTGATTCGTACCTTACTCTTGGTTTAAGCCTCTTGAGATCCCCCTTGGAAATTGAAAGCCTATGCCTTGCACCACCTAAGTTTTGAAACCTAAATAAATCTTGAAAGCATTAAGAATTGCATAATAATTTCCTGACACTATTTGATCCTTATCTTCAGATTTCGACTCTGACCTCTGATCTTTATTAATCATTTCGATGCCTTTTGGGCATTTTGAGAATCTCCATGGCGAGTAGTTTGGCTTTCCCCTCTTGACTATGACATTTGTTTTTGTTGACCTCTGAGACTGTAGAAGTACTAGGTGGATGAAGATAGATTGTTTTGCTTACGACTCGAGATAAAGTATGATCATCATGAAGGCATATTTATGTGGTGCTGGTATTATTAACGTGATAATACTTACACCATATAACGTGCCCTCATTGTGGCCATAGGATATCTTGGGAAGTACCTAAGAAGTTGAGAAATTGATCACCGTTCGATTATCTGTGATTAGTGAGACTTTAGGTTCATTCTACCTATGCGTATACTCTGTCTTCTGAATAAGTTTGAACTCTCGTTTTGCATTCTGTTGACCTCAGTTATAAATCCTGAACCCTTGAAGAGCCATCTGCTGTGAATACAATTTGATCTGAAATTTTGCTCGTGTTCCATATGGGCCTTACCGAAGATTCATCTATCCTCCATTTTGTTGCATGGTCTTTTGATCGGAAACAACCTAACTTGTCTCTGTCTGAAGAAATGTGAACCCACTTCGCCTTGATTCGAGTCATGAGAAATTATTTGGTCCGAAGATCTTTTTGAAAGAATCTCCCCGGGCGTGAGAATGTTTGTGACGATCTTTTGCGACTTGCTACGACTTCGTCTAACTTCGCGGCTTCAATTTTCGAGGACGAAAATTTTTTTTTAGAGGAGAAGAGTTGTAAAACCCTCATTTTCCATTCGGTTGAAATTCCTAAATTACCCCTCTAATTTAAATTTTCAAGAACACATAAATAAATAAAAGAAATATGAAATTTGCATAACCTAAGATACAAATTAAACTAAACTAATTATTTATACTTACCCCAGGACTTAGATAAATTCACTAAACACTAATATATATATATATACATGTAAATTGATCCTATGATATATTTAGCTACTTTTGTGACTTTTAACAAATACAATCTAACATATACGATATGCTATGAGTTAACGGCCCTAACCTAAGTACACTTAATGTCGACACCACTTAATATTTACTAAGGTTTATCACGCAACCATACAAGTCACAAGAGGTTCGATTTCCATTTAAAAATTTGTTCACAATCTCATTGTAAATATGACAAGTAAATTATGACCAATTATACCACAAATATTCTAATACCTCAGAACCATAGTAAATCATTTATATAGAACAAACTCCGCATAATGCATCCCCAATATTTACGTCAATATAATTTAGTAAGGAAAGAAAATCATTTAAACGTGGAAACAGTTATCAATTGCACGTCATTATAGGGCCACATATCTCGCTATAACCATTCTCAAAACCTTATCAATCCATGACTCACAAACCTAAAATAGCTCAGTCAACGTTCCCCTTTTAGCCCATGCGTTCGGCATATTAATCTTATCTCCATGTGCTCTCTTTCCAGGATCCTACAACAATCCTGCTCAACCCTTCTTTTATCCCTCCCTAAACCGAATGAATAACTAAAGAAAACCCTAAACCAATACGTTGTGATAGCAAGACGAGTCGATTCAACTTTTCGTACGTGGGTAGCAGCTCAATACCGATTCACTGAAGGACCATTGAGATGGCTGAGTGTTGGTGATACGTCTAGTTGTTGTTGTGCGGGGTTGAAGGGTTTGGTTCGGTAGCATGGAGTTTATGGTTCGCGATGGGTACAACGGATGGTTGTTCGTGTATGTCTCGGTTGTAGGTTTGATCGTGTGCCTAGTTATACCTTCGGGTTCGTGTCCTTGTTTCGGGTTCAACCTCGAACTCAGCCTATACTCGTGTGGCTTGATTTCGAAGAAGGCCTTGTGTATACGAACCAGATTCTGCTTTTGGAGATCTTTTTGTCCCTGTACTCGTCCTAAATCGGTCCAAGGTATAACCCATATTCTTGTTATCCTCTCGACTTATGTATATATATATACACCTGACATGTTCATAAACTATGACTTAAAGCTAATCTAAAAGCAACCTAAAATGATGCGTGTGAAGGAGTGCTTCGGTCACATAAAATAACGAATGTACAAACCATGGTTGTGTCGTAGTTGTTTTATGCTTACCTTCTGGACCAGCGGTTATATGCGCCAATGCTAAATCACTTTAAACGATTGTATGATCCCTACGTCATGTTTATAATCTGATATTAACCTAAAGAAATAAAAGAGAGAGAGTCAAAGCATGTATGGGTTGTCTCTTTCGAACTAATATAATAAGAGTAGCATTGGTCATATTTTTCATTTGCTTTTGATCCTACTTTTCGAATCAAATAAGGCATAGGGCTGTAAGTGTGGTCCTATTTGATATGGTAGAAAAGCAACATTAAATATTTTGCCATAATTCTATTAAAATTACATAATTCACCCTATACATTATTATTTAAGCACATTAAGACCCTAAACCTACTTCATATTCATAATAAGTCCCAACTCATGTATGGTGTCATTTTAAATATTTAACTTAACTAATTAGTAACATTAACAATAAAGGACTAATTTTGCTAACTTACTAAAACGGGAAATTAAAAAAAAAAAAAAAAAAAAAAAAAAAAAAAGAAAAAAAAAAAGGAAGTTACTAAAAATGGAAAGCCGACTAAAATAAGCAATCTGACTTAAAATAAGTTATTAATAAGACGATCATGAATTCGTGTAGATTCGCTGAAGATGGAGTTCGCTTCCGATCTTATGTTTCTATTGTGTTTTCACTTGCGGTCTAAGGTACAGATATTCTGACCTTCTCTGTAAGGTTTCCTATGATCTCTTTCATGTTCTGATCTGTTTAGCCTCTGATTTGATACCTTTGCTATGATTCACTTCGTTATGACCTATGATATGAACCTAAACTGTGAAACCTTTTTAATTCTGACCTGGAAATGATTTGAAGAAAAACTATTTTAAAATGATGTTTGCAAATTATGATACACTACTCTTTTAATTGGGATTTTACTAACTTTTGTAAAAACTAGTTTAAAAGACTATTTTTACGAAAAAACCGTTTGAAAGATCATTTTATGAAAACTACTCTGAAGGATCATTTTTATGAAAACCGTCATTTAAAAGATAGTTTTAAAATGGACTCTTAATTTGAAACCTTTTTAAATGAACTGTTACTATGGAACTCTGATATTGACCTTCCGATGTTGACCTTCTGATATTGATCTTCTGATGTTGACCTTCTGATATTGACTTCTGATGTTGAAACTTGTGAAATGACACTCTGATCTGATATGATATCTGACTCTTAGTTTGATACCCGAGCCAAAATTTGTGACCCTAGCCATGAAGGTAACATGGCCGTGCCTGTGATGCACCACTGGCATGACTAGTGTGTAGCCCTAGTGATTTGGTTACACCGTCCCTTGGATTTGGTCTGCATGTGATTGGGAAGGGGCGTATGGATGCATCCTAGATCTGTTCTGTTTAGTGGATTTAACATGATTTGATATGATTTCTGTTCTGGTGACTGGTACTGTGTGCAATACATGCCTTTCACATATGTCTGGGAGCTAGCTACTCCATTTGAAGAATGAGGACACCCCTCATATTATCTGATTATCTGAGAGGTCTCCCCTCTATATGATTATGAAGATTTTGGTTACGATATGATATGATCTGTTTCTGGGCTCGTGGTGGATTACTATCCCTTTTTCTTTCCCTTATACTTATTCATTGACTTATCCCTTGAACCATACTACATCTGTTTGACCTTTGTTTCTGTTATTCTGCACTATTCTCTATTTCTGTTTATTATCGTTATATCTGTTCACTGGGCTTTTTAAGCTCAGCCGCACGTTTTCTTTTCGTGTGCGGCAGGTTATAAGCAGGATGACGGGTTTGGGTATGAGTGAAGAGACTTTTGGACTTAGAAGACCTTGACAGTTATTCTGAAGTAGAAGTCATTAGAAGGATTGCATTTGCAGACTTAGTATTTAGTTTTGATTCATTCCTGACCTTGTAATGTTAGTATTTCATTTGTAACCTTTGACAAGTTATTGTATTACTATTGAAGTATGCTTTGTTTGATCTGATATGAAACCATTAACGTGACATCTTTACCCTTGCCGGGTTGGGGTGTTACACTCCTGCACTTCTGTCATATACTACTTATATTAAGGTTGACTTTCTGACCTGGCGTTAGCCGTTGGGCCGAATGGCCGTGTGATCCGTTCGGCGGTGGTCTTCGTCCGGATCACATCGTTCGGACGTATGTGACCGAGGTTTGTCCTGGCTTAGCTATACGCTAGACCGGATGATCTGTTAGGTTCGTCCGGCTTAGACCCTTCGGCCCTGTACGCCGGAAATGCATACTCTTGGTCTTGTTATATTTCTGGAGTTGTTCGCTGTCCGAACGACAGCAGTCGTTCGGTTAGGGCCAGTCGGCCATATACGCCGACATGTCCCCCCCAGTATCATAGTATCGTAAAGCGATAGTGTGATACTTTTGAAAAATTTTATCTCTCGGTCTGCCGACATGGTAAGTCCGATGGTTCTGGTTAAATGCTATTCATTCAAAAAACGCCAAAGGTCATTATTGTTTCCGTTTATTTGGGCGCCGTCATTTTTACCGTGCTTTTTGAGGTCGTGACACGTGGAAGCATGTGTCATTATACGGACCAGGAAACGCCACGTCAGCGTCTGACGTGACGCGACGTTTCGCACCTTTTCTTTTCTGTCTATAAATAGCGCCATTCAACTCATTTTACCCACTGTAACTTATTTCTCATTTCTGACACATTACCCATTTGTCCTTTCCTAACGTTTCGCATTTGCTCGTTTTGCCGTTCGCCCGCATTAAAGGTACGTTTCACATTATTTTTGTGTTGTTATCACTTGTTCTTCGGCTATACTCTTCATATCCTTTGGTGAAGCGATGTCCCGCCGGTCCGGTTCCTCCCGAGAGGATGACCTTCCGGAAACTGAGAGCTTCGTTCCGAAATTTGATATGCGAAAGTATATTAGCAAAATGGACGAGACAGATATGACCATGTTGCTAATGGAGAATCACATTCTGGAGGATCTTCATCCGAGGCTCCCGCCAGCTGATATGACGATAGATCGATTGCCTGCCGATGCTATAGGATTGTACTTAGAGGATTTTGCCGAAGGTGGCATTACTGTGCCCTTCTCATCATTTTTGTTGGACGTTATCAAGCATTGGCAAGTCCATATCTCCCAGATGGTTCCGTTGGGCTTGCATCGGGCCACTCTATTCGAAGTATATTGTAGGAGTTTGCACATTGTCCCGACGACTCCCCTTCTCTGAGCATTTTATAAGTTGAGTAAGCAGGGTGAGTGGTTCTCGTTCGAGAAGAGGGGAGGGAGGGAAAAAAGAGTTTGCTTTAACGAGATTTTAACCGAATTGAAAGGATGGAAGACGAAGTTCTTTTTGATAGACCGAAGAGCTATTCCCTTTGCCATGCCGTGGCGACATCATTATTCAGATATTTCCGATCCTTTTCCTGCGGAAGAGTTTTCCGTTGCCGATGCTGACAGACTTGCCGAGCAGGTGATTGACCTTATCCAGATTCCCCGAGGGTTTCATTATGCACTTGGGCTGACATCCCATTGGGAGCATCCCGGATTTCGGGCGGCGCTTAAAGACGCCGAAGGAAAGGGTATAGCCTGCCTTTTATCTTCTGTTTTGTCGTTTTTTTTTATATTTGCTGCATATCTTCATCCAAGTGATATATGTGGTTTTGACTTGTTTGTTTGTAGATTTAACCATGGCAGAATATCTACGTAAGCCTGAGCGTCGAAAGGGGGCTATTATGGGTAAGGGGGACCCTCTTCGTGAAGGTGAGACTCTGCCGTTGCATGTAACAGCGCCTGCTACATCTAATGCGGACATCCCGGACAAAACCGTTGCGATGCTAGCCGTCGAGGTACCAAATGAGAGAGTCTTGGAAGCAAAAAGGAGAAAAGAGGTTGTTGCGCGCTCAAACCAAAAGGCGAGAGGGGAGGGTGACGGGGGCAGGAAAGGGCCTCCAACTTCGGGAAAATGCTCGGCTGGAGAAGGTGTCACCTCTCGGCAGTCAAAGAGGAGCAAGATTCATGTCGATACTCCTATCATAGAGTTGGATTCCTCCAGGCCTATCTCGGCACCTGCTCCTCTTCGTTCCTTCCCTCCGGGCGGTTCCGCCGGTCAACCGGAAGGAGAAGAAGGGGCGAGCAGCCAATTTGTCTCTGGTGAGGATGGTATGTTGCGTGTTCTCTTCTCTTTTTTGTATGCATCTCTTGCATGTGTGTTCCGTCCATTATATATTATCACCTACTATCTTATTATTATTTACACACATTTTTTTTGAAAAATAGTAGGAAGCCCCGTGGTTTCGCATGGACGGGGAAAGAAGAAATTGCATGTGGAGGGCCTTGACGAGATGGGTGACGATGAGTTTACTCCGGGGAATATTTTCGTGCCCCAGTGGACTGTTACGGCGGATGCCCGCTTGACAGGTTCTTCCGTCTGCCGAGATCTGATGGCTCATCTGTCTACTCCCCGAGAGGAGGAGTATTTGGCAAGTCTATGTGATGAGGATGCTTGTAATCGTGCTTGGATGCTGCTTGGGAAGAGTTCCGTTGCCCAGTCTGATATCCTTCTTCGGTTTGAGACCTTGCTTGATCAGTACAACACTCTCACAGCTGTCCATGAGAAATGTGCCGAACAAAATCCGGCGGAGTTGGAGAAGCTGAAAGCCGAGAACGCAGACTGTCAGGTTACTATTCAGGGTTTAACTGGGCGAGTTTCTGAATTGGTCAGGGAGAAAGAGGGGCAAGGAGAAGTGCTTAAGTCTTTGGAGGCTGAGTTGAATAGAACCAGGCAATTGTTGGCCGACGCACAGAAGGATAATCAGGAATTAAGGAAGGAGAAAAAGGATTTGGTGGTCCGAGCCGGTACTACGGACATGGAACGCATCCGAGTGATTAAAGAATTTCTTCCGGAAATGGTCCGACGCCTTCATGGCAGTCATGAGTATAAACAATCCTTGGCGGTTCCTTTCAACCTTTCGTCTGACGCTGGGTTTATAAGTGGGATCTCTGTTGATCGCACTCCGGAGCAGGCCGCCGAGATTTTAGCTGACTTTGAGGGCTTAGACTTGGATGCCGAGACAAAATACAGGGCTTTGTTTGATCAACTTTTCATCACCGAATACCCGTATGTCCGAAAGGTTAGCGGCGCTTGTTACAGGCCGATGGCCGAGGTTCTGGCGCTCTATCCAGATCCTGCTCCTTCCGGTCCAACCAAACCTTTGACTGTCGATGGGTCTGCTAATAAGAATGTTACAACTGAGAGCGCAAACGTTGGTGTTGTTGGTGGGAGTGGTGAAGCCGGAGGGTCTGTGCTGGTTCAGGGTCGTTTGGTTACCGTAGCCGAAGTGAATGTTGCTGGAAATGCCGGAGGAAATGTTGAAGAAAATGTCGAGGGAAATGCTGAAGAAAATGTCGAAGGAAATGCGGAGTCCTAAGTTAGTTTGTTGTGGGTCCGGACTGCCTCCATTTTGACTATGGATCAAGGCTGTTCCGGATGCCTTTTGAAGCTTTTATTCAACCCTTTTACCGTTTGGAGACAATATTTGTCGATGCGCCACATGCGGCTGTTTTTATTTTGTTATGTAATGAATTATAATAGATTTGGGTAGGTCCTATCGGAACGCCGGTGATAGTAGCTTGTTTTGGTCGGAAGACCATCTTTGGTCCTTTTGCTGATGACCATCTGTTTACCTTTGTTATATTTAGTCTTGTTATTTATGCATGCTTCTTTATTGTTTATCCGTGTATACTCTGTAAGATGTGCTGTATGATCCTCGCCATTTGTCGTATGGCCTGCCGAGTGCGCCCGGTCCCTTGTTTTTAAGCTTCCATTTCTCCGTTAAGGACGGATTTACTTTGGTGCGCTTCCTCTTTATGGTACGGATTGAGGGTTGCCGATCAGGGTGCATATGATTTTTGTTGTGTTTATTCTGTGTTTTAGGCATGTACCTTGCGGATCTTGTTGTATGATTGCCTCCTTATTTGCCGTATTGTGTTGTTGAGCGTACCTCGAATATTCTTTCGACCTTGGAGATATCTTCTAAGTTCATAATTTTAGGATCGACTGTTGTCCTTACTTTTAGGTTTTTAGCATCAACTGTGGCCATTGGGACGGATACGTTTCGACGCACCCCTGAGGATTAATTATCGCCATTGAAGGCGAATACGCCTCGGCTATATTTTACTGTACAATCATTGCCGTTAGGGGCGGATACGCCTTGGCTTGGTTTTAATGTATAATCATTGCCGTTGGGGGCGGATACGCCTCGGCTAGATTTTAATGTATAATCACTGCCGTTGGGGGCGGATAGCCTCGGCTGGATGGATTCTAATGTATAATCACTGCCGTTGGGGGCGGATACGCCTCGGCTGGATTCTAATGTATAATCACTGCCGTTGGGGGCGGATACGCCTCGGCTGGATTCTAATGTATAATCACTGCCGTTGGGGGCGGATACGCCTCGGCTGGATTCTAATGTATAATTACTGCCGTTAGGGGCGGATACGCCTCGGCTTAGTTTTGGCTGCGCGGGCCGGATGAGGGTAGCTAATCCTCACCGGAGCCGCGCGACTGCCTTGTCTTGGTTTGCAACAAAAATGTGGGAAAATTTTCTCCTCTTTAACTCGAAGGAGAATATACAATACTTCATAATGAGTTTGTTCACAGTGGCTCATGGCCTTACATTAAAGAAAATACTTCCTTAGACTAATCTCGTGCCATTTTCTGGGGCATCATTTTCCTTCTTCCATCTTCCGTCCTGCTTGGGTCGTGTCGGGAGTGCTTTGGTTATTCGGCATGAACCTTCCCCGTCCGGGCTTGACTTGCCTTGGCTTTTTTGTCTTCCTCATTCTTCTGACTCGTGAACTTCCTCCTCTGTGCTCCGAACCGGATCTTCCTCCTTGTCGCCTTTTCCTTTCGTCCATGTGGTCGGCCTATGTTTGGGTGCTTCTCCTTTTCGGCCAGTTTCTCCTTTCGACGAATGCCGTTTCTGCCGGTGTTTTCTTGGGATACCGTTTTTGTCAAGGTGATTACCTGCTGAGCTTTCAAGGTGGCTACTCCTTTGGGAGTTGGGAATTTTAACATAGCATGTATGGTTGAAGGGATGGCCCCTAACGTCTTCAATCCTTTTCTTCCGAAGATGATGTCGTACGGGGAAGGGGCACGCACGATGGTGAACTTTATGACGACATCCCTGTATAATCCACCTTCCCCGACTGACACGCCCAGCTCCACCTCTCCTAACGATTTGACTTCTTGTCCATTGAACCCGATAAGGCCCTTCTGCTTGTGCACTAATTTGGCTTTTATTTCAGGCCTTAGGTTATTGAAGTAATGTTCGAACATAACTTCCACAGCCGCTCCTTCATCCACGAATACATTTCTTACCAGATACCCTTCCACCATGGCTTTTATGATAAGTGGCTCGTCTGACCTCTTCTCCATGGGTATGGGGGGAAAGGTGATTGGGATCCTCATCCATTTTCCTTCATGTTCTTCTTTCTCGTCTTTTCGCTGATTTGGTTTGATATCAATCACGTTGATAACCTTGTCTTTGGCCTGCGCCTCTCTTTTTGGGGCACCTCTTCCCCTTTGTCTCACATCTTTTATCAGGTGATCCAACTTTCCCGATTCCAGAGCTAACTCCAATTGCCTCTTTAACTGGTAACAATCATTTGTGAAATGCCCCTTCTCCCCGTGGTAGTCACAATACTTATCCTGATTTTCTTTCTTGGGTGGGTCTCGCATTGGCTTAGGCGGAGGCAACCGTAGCTGGTGTTCTGTAGCTAAGATCTCTTTCGGCGGTTTTGTGAGTGACTCTAGCGTCAACCGATGGGTATTTCGACCCTGATAATCGTTTCGCGCCGGTAGGTACGGCGCCGGTCGGTCACGAGGTTTACCCTGATCATAACGGTCTCTGCTCGGATAGCCATATCGTCCTTCACTTCTGCTTTCATTTCCATACCTCCGGTGTGCCCTGTCGTCTCTTCTAGAGGGTCCGATGGGTGCTCTTCTGTATCGATCCCGACTCTCTCCTTGAGGCAATTCAGTGTTAACGAATGCTTCTTCTGCTCTCACGTAATCATCTACCCGGATCATCATTTCGTCAACCGTACGCGGAACCTTGTCGGAAAACCGCTTGGCTAGCTCTGGGCACTTGCAACCATTCATGAATGAGGAGATTCTCATGATTTCGGGGGCTCCCTGTATGAATCCAGTTTCGATGGTCCATCTTTCCTTGAAGGCGGGCAATGTTTCATTAGCCCTTCTTACGATCTTTGTTATCTCGGTGGGGTCTTTGGTGCATGCTTTATGTAGGGAGAAGCGCGCTTCAAACTGAGTCCGGAGGTCTGCCCACTCGTCCACACTATTCGGAGGGAGTCGATCGAACCAGCCTCGAGCACTCCGTCCAACGTTTGTTGAAACATTCTACACCACACTGGCATGGGCCATTCTCCTTGCCCCGCCGCCCCAGTGAACCTGTTGAGATGATCTTGGGGATCTGTTGACCCGTCGTACAACTTAATATGAGCGGGCATCCTATGTTTTGGTGCGGAAAACTCAATTAGACGCCGAGTGAAGGGTGACTTTCGAACTTCCTTGAAAGGTTTCCCCAAGTCTGAGTCTGGTATCTTATCTCCCGTAACGATCCCCTGTTTTTCCTTAGCTACTCCAGTCTTATCCGGGCCGTCTGTTTCAAGGAAATCCAGACGCATGGGTTGGACAGTGCTTGTTCGGTTGTGTTCCTGGATCATGGACTTGAGGGTCGAAACATATTCTTCTATCTGTTCCCTGGTGACCGAAGGAGTCTCGGTGTTTTTGCTTCCGGCATGATTGACGAGTGGAGTTTCAAGATTCTCTCCTCCCGAACCTTCCGGATGTTCAGAACTTGACATTCTATAGCTTCGGTAGATTGAATGCCGGTCCCACGGATGGCGCCAATGTTTAAGTATTTTTCTGCGGATCAGAGAATGCTTCGGAAATGTCCTTCGGCCTTGAGATCGTCAAGTCCTTCGGACAACTGCTAAGAAAGTAGACGCGTTAGTCTCGCCCCGGGTGTGACCCCAGGACCCGACTCCGGCGTGAGAGTAAGTACCGAAAGGTGGGTAATAAATATATTAGTAAGATAATTACTGTGTGTAAAAGTGTGTTACCATTACTGTGGAGATTACTCCTTTATATAGGAGACCTGTTTTTGTCCCCATCGGATGAGTCCAAATCTGATGGTGACACTTTTGGGCGGCAACTGGGACTTTGCCCTGTTTGGGTCTTTCTTCTGATCTGACATGGCTCCTGCACTTCTGTCATATACTACTTATATTAAGGTTGACTTTCTGACCTGGCGTTAGCCGTTGGGCCGAATGGCCGTGTGATCCGTTCGGCGGTGGTCTTCGTTCGGATCACATCGTTTGGACGTATGTGACCGAGGTTTGTCCTGGCTTAGCTATACGCTAGACCGGATGATCTGTTAGGTTCGTCCGGCTTAGACCCTTCGGCCCTGTACGCCGGAAATGCATACTCTTGGTCTTGTTATATTTCTGGAGTTGTTCGCTGTCCGAACGACAGAAGTCGTTCGGTTAGGGCCAGTCGGCCATATACGCCGACATCAAACAATGGTTGCAACAAAAGAACTCTTGCCCCATTTGTAAGTCGACAGTTGCAGCTAAATAAGATATGGAGATTTAATAATTTACTGGATCACAAGTAAGGTGTTTTCTTTGGGGAAATTGTTGGCAAATAATTTTATTTGCATGTGTTACCATTTAAGATTAGTTATAATTTATTATTTATGATGAACCAAAGGCACAACTTATGTCAATTTTCCATTTATTTATGCATCAAGTTGAAGGTTTTGTAGTTGGCGTACTCGTTCTCTTTGCAGTTTTGATTATACCTGTTGTTCCTTCTTAGTTAATTATGCAGTAAAATGGTTTTTGGCGGAAGTTTACGGACGGTGTATAATTATGCAGTAAAATGGTTTTTGGCGGAAGTTTACGGACGGTGTAAAATTGAGCATATGTGAGTATGCGTTTTTACGCTAATGTTTTAGTTAAATGAACACACATGAACACAATTCTCTCGTTCATTTACATCCGTGAACGTCTCATTATACTTTTGTTAATGTTCACTTATGTATGTTTATTTGTTTATCTTTTAATTATCGTTATTTTTATTATATTCTTTTAGTATAATAGACATAGTTAGACAAACGAAAAGAGAAAAGAAATGTTATGTATATTTTGAATATTTTTATGCTTGTTCTTATATGTTCGTTTATGTCCGTTCGTTTAACATCTTAATAAACGAATATGTTAGCTTTAATTTTATAGTTAAAGTGATGGTCATTCAATGAGTTAGAACTTTGTGTTAATGTGGGTTTGTATTAGATTTTGTATCAAATGTATTTGTCCAACCCAATGGTCAAAAGCCCACAAGCCCACATCAAAAGCCCACAAGGCAAAGTGCTAGTAATATATAAAGCACAAAATGCCTCATTTGTATGTGTGGTTCACTGGTGTATGTGTGTGCTTAATAGATAAAGTTTTAACATCTATCCATTTCTCTCTAAACCATACGATCCATACATATATTGTGTCCCATCTCATCATCTCATCTCTCTTGTGTTTAACGCCCGATATTGTGTGATAAAGAGTGATCTTGAGCTACAACAAGTGGTATCAACAGCCGGTCAACGAGGTAGGAAGTTCTTGTGTTTGATTCTTGTTGAAAAAATACATTTTGGTGCGTTGTGTTTTATGCAAAACGTGGCCTTTGTGTTTTTGGTGGCTACTGTACGCAAAGTTGAAGATCAAAGGCAGTAAGTTGTGGTTGTTTTATGTTCTAAAGTCTTGGGTCATGAAGTTTCTCTAGTTAATCATTCAAACTTTGGCTTGGAAGAATATATTTGTAGCTTGTTCTTGGTTCATTGATTGTACATCACAAAAATCTTGGATAAGATTGTGTTTGTGGAATATATGTGATATAATATTGGTCAAGTTGTTGAAAAGTGTCAGGAGGTGGTGAAAAGGTGTAAGGTATCACGTGGGCAAAGTACACAAAAGTCAAGAAGTTGTTAAAAAGGTGAAAAGTTTCGGAATTGACAGTCTGTCTCGCAATTGCTGTATTCTGTCGCAATTACTGCTGCCTCTCGCAATTGTACTGCTCTCGGAATTGATGAGTCTCGCAATTGCTGCTGATCTTTCGCATTTCAGATTAATCTCGCAATTACAGCAATTGTCGCAATTCAGTTTCGCAATTGAGTCTCGCAATTGATAAACTGCTTTCGCAATTCACCAGTTGTCTCGCAATTCAGACTCTTTCGCAATTCAACTGCTGTCTCGCAATTGTACCAGTTTTTTCGCAATTGGTGTTAGGCTATCGCATTTGGTCTCGCAATTCACACTTAAGTCTCGCATTTGGTGCAATTTTCAGACTTGGCAACTTCAGTCCTTGTACTTTCAGCTGCCTTAAGAGATCTTTCGAATTTGACACTTTTGGCCCTCGCAATTGTGATTAAAAGACTTCAAAGTTAGATAACTTTTAAGGATTTGATTCGAACGTAATTTCGTCAACTCGAAAGTGAACTCGGTATTTTTACTCTTGTATAAGAGTGTAAAATACTTCGACAAACGGTTATCTACCCTCTTGTATAAGAGTGTTAGATTTTATATAAATTACCGATTTATATAAATTAGATATATTTCTATCTAAATTGATATTTTGCCATAATTTGTATAAATTTTGGTCAAATTGAAATTTCTATAGAAAGTGTCGTGTTTATCTAAATTGTAATTTACATATCCTTTTGTCGAAACTGTAAACTTTTGACTTTGGCTTAATTATACTTGAATCAAGTTTCGTAACGTTATTTAATTTGTTACAACTTCGACCATCATCAACAACACAACAAGACTACACAACAACAACCAAACCTAACCTTCAACAAATATCTCCTATTTCGTTGCAAAGATCCTGAATCAACTTTATCGCACATCACAAGAAAATGGAATCGACTTCTCAAGCGGGACAGATGTCTCCAGTTGTGCAAAACGTCACGAAGGAACGTTGTCTAATGTACTTTCAAGGAGTTAAGAGTC
Source organism: Artemisia tridentata subsp. tridentata (assembly GCA_021014915.2). NCBI lineage: Eukaryota > Viridiplantae > Streptophyta > Magnoliopsida > Asterales > Asteraceae > Artemisia > Artemisia tridentata. Next base: position 277,766,119 of record CP139502.1, read on the forward strand.
AATGTGTGACAATCTCTGAAGCAAGGTCTCCAATGTTAAAACCATATTTATTCAATCGAATTTTTGGAAAACTCTTCGGATCTAAAAAGGTTTTTTCAACCTTCGGATCTGGAATGGATTTTTCAACCTTCAGAGAGAAACTCTTGCACAACATATCTCAATTAGAGAATCAAATTGTACAAGGAGGTGACTGTATAGTAGCCTATCAAGCGCTCCAGACGCATCTCAAATGGTTTCTTGACTTTAATTCCAGAAATGATCCAGATTATGAATCAACAAGAGAAATATGGAGTGAATGCGTCAGCAGACACCTGGACGTGGAAACTTTTAGACTTCAGTTGTTTGGTCATATGAGCACACTGGGACGAGTGCTTAATTCAAGATCACTTCATCTGAAAGAGATGCTGAATGAGAAGAAAGTGATTGAACGGGAAAGGGAGCAAACTGTAAGAGAAATGCTATTAAAGGAAACAGAGGTGAATGAGAAAGAGGCAAACAAAGAAGAAGAAAAGGTCGATGAGGGTACAACATCTGATGCTAGCTTGGTCTTCACGGAAACAGACACATCTTCAGAACAGCATGTTGAAAGCAGCACTCCAAGGAATGATTCGGATGCTGATAGTACACACAGGAATGAAGCTGTTTGGGATACTGAAGCTGACCATATCAGATCCTCATCTGACATAGCAATTTTGGCTACGGTATAACATTCACACGATAATGATAATGTTGTTTTGTTCGATAATGTGTTTGCTTATGACAAGACACATCCTGCGCATCCTGAGTCCATCAGTGACACATATGTGGTGAATCGGTTTGATAGTAATATCACTCCTACGACTCCAGATATGGATCCTAATGGAGGTGAGCCTGCCCAGGATGGATCTTCTCATGATCAGGATCATGCCATATTTGCTTCTTTAATCCATAATTTCAAACATGAACTTGAAAAGTGCAAAGAGGACAATCGCAAAACTAAGCAATCAAACATCTTATTGTCCAAAGAGCTTGAAAAATTAACAAAAAGCAAAGACACTGAAATCTTAAACCTTAAATCTCAAGGTCAGAAATTTGTGGATAGAAATTTGGGCCCCGCCAATAGAAAGGTCCAAGAGCTTTTAAAAGAGAATGTTGAATTAAAAATGAGGTACTCAATGCTTCAGGAAAACACTTCAAATCTTAAGATTGTTAATACAAAACTTGAAAAAGAAAATCAAGAGTTTTTGACACAAGCAACCAATCTTGAAGTAAAACTTCGAAAAACAGACCAAAGTGCTCAAACTCTTCAAATGATGATTCCTAAAGCTGAGAAAGTTCATAAGGGAAAATCAGGAATTGGTTTTGAAAATACAGATCAGGTTGAACATAAATTTTTGCCGAATGATGCTCTGTTCATGTCAGAAGAAGATGAAAAATTGGCAGAGGAAAAACGCTTAAAAGCCAAAAAAGGAAAAAGCCCACTCTCGTACCAAGGCTTTGTGTATGGTTGTATACAATTGTCAGAAATACCAAAACCACCTTTAAAAAGAAAAGAAACAAATGTGAAAAGATTTTTCAAAGAAGTTCAACTTGCTACTTATGATGCTAATTTATGGCAAAATAAAGCAAGGAAACAGTTTTGTAATCTTAAATATCACATTGACCACACGTTAAAGGTCATTTGGTCAAAACAACAATACACCGAGAGTGACTACCGTCGTCTCATGTTATCAGACTCTTGGCTAAAAAGTGAAGTCTGTAAGTTACTAAAAGATGAGATTGAACCTCTTGTGAAAAATATCAATTTCAGTTTTGAACACTTTGAAAAATTTCTTGTCACTGAAATGAGAGAAGATTTAAAGTACATCCATTCTCTTGAAGATGAATTTGATGCAAAATGCTTAAATCTTGATATTCAAAAAGAATTTTTCACAAATCAAATTGAGTCATTCAAATCAGTGTCTGTCAGCCTTGAGCATGAGAATGTGGATTCTGATCATACATACTTTTTGAAATCTGAGAATCTTTGTTTCAAAAGGAAAATCACCGAACTTTCGAAAGAAGTAGCTGAAGTCAAAGAAGAATTATCAAAAAGAATTGCTTCTTCTAAAAACCCTTTGACAACAGTGCTCAAAGAAAAGGAAAAGATTTTTGAAGAAAATTGTGATGATGTCAATATCAAGTTTGATTTGGATGAACTTGATACAAAAAACATTGAATTGGAACATGCTGTGGCATCATTACAAAAAGAAAATGAGCATTTGAAACAGACTTACAAAAACCTGTTTGATTCAATCAAACGTTCACGAGTTCAGACTCAAAAATCAATCATGAAACAAAAAGAGACTGAAGTTTTGAAGTCTCAAATGTCTGAATCCGCTGATGAAAAGTTTGCAAAGGGTTTGCAAAAGGATGAGTCTCAAATCAAAAATGTTTCCTATCCAAATCCTCTGTTTGATTCTAATTCTTCAGATTTTGAAATGGAAAACGCAAATCATGTGCTTCAAACAAAAGTACTTGAGCTTGAAACTCTTTTAGCTCAAAGAACAAACGATCTTGAGGATGTCAAAACTGATCTTTTCAACAAAACAAACAAATTCGAAACATATTTTGAAAGGCTTGAAAAAGAAAATATTGTTTTCGAACAGAAATTGGCTCGTAAAACGGATGATTGAAAAGCCGAAAAAGATCATTTTTTGAAACAAATTGCTTCTTTGGAATCTAAATTAGCATCCCAAGATATTATTCAAAAAGAATACAGTGATTTGTGATCATCATACAATGCCTTAAAAACAAAGTTTGATGATCTTAACCGTTCAAAAGGAAAATCTCCTGCTTCAAAAAAGTTTCCCAAAGAAGGTAGTGTTTCAAAGAAGGTTTACATGGGTGAATCTTCAAAACCATTTTTGAAAAAGGTTTCTCAATTTACAACCTACTCTTTGCAAAAAGGAAGGAAGTTTTCAAAGAAACCAAGATTTTCTGAAACACACACTCCTCAAAAGCTATCAAGGTCAAACATGTCTCATGCAGAGACTCCAAGATTTCAAACTCCACAATCTAGCTTTACACGGGTAAGGCAAGTGTGGAGACCAAAGCAAAGTCCTTCAAACTCTGAAAAACTTCCGCTGCAACACAAGGACTCTGTTTTGAAAAAGATTTTTAAATCTCCGTTGATTCCACGATTGTTATTTCCAAATGAAACACCGGCTTTTATTCCTCGTTGGAATTCAACCTCTTTGAATTAGATTGACACATCTTACAAATGGATTGCAAAACATGCTAAACCCATTGGTACAGTGTGTTGATATAAATAATGCCTAAACACGTTATTAATATTTTTCGATATCTCTACGTTTTGATAATCACAAAATGTAAAATCATTAATCGGAAAATTATGACGTAAACAAGTATTTAGTTGTAAATATCTATTTCTACAACTCAAATCACTTAAGGTATGAATGAACTAATGCTTAATGCATTATATGATCAAAGGAACATTTTCTTAATAACTAGATTTTTTATAAAACATCAAAAACATTTTATATATTTTTGAAAAACATTTTTGGTATTAAATAAAAATGTTAAATCTTTTATAAAAATATGAATTCAAATTTTTAACCATAATCAGTTAAAATGTTCCAGAAAAACCTTCCCCACAAAAGGACAAAATTGGCCAACGTTCAGTAGGGGCGGCCCCCTTAATTTTGCTAGGCGGCCCCCTTAATAATTAAGGGGACCGCCCCCGCTCCAGTAGGCCTCCAGCTGTCCAGTTTTTCTCCTATAAATACCAGCCTTCTCCTGGATTTTTACTTACCTTTTGCACACTAAAACTTTCTGTTCTAAATCCTTTCTAAAACATTGTAAATCCTTTGATCATATTTTCTTAAGCATTGGTTTCTAAGTGATCCAAGCTTCCACCACCAAAAGTGCAAAAGAAGAACTCTACTTCAACTAGTGAAGAAGTGTTATTACTTACCTCATTCAATTGTGTTGTTGTGTAAAGTGTTGTGTAGTTGTGATAAGTAGATCTAAGTGTAATTACGTAGTGGTGTTGTAAATTAGTTGTGAAGTAGTTGTGAATAAGTAGTTGTGAAGTAGTTGTGAAGAAGTAGTCGTGAAGTAGTCGTGAAGAAGAAGTCGTGAAGAAGTCGTGAAGCCGTTGTGAAGCTGTCGTGAAGAAGTCGTGTAGAAGTTGTGTATAAGTTGTGAGATTGGTTCTAGCTACGATTAGGACTCGACATCTAGCTTTGTGTCGTTAAGCCGGTGTAAGCTAAAGTTGTGTAAGGTTTCTCCGCCATAAGGGAGTTTGTTGACATAGTGAAGAAAACTCTCGAGTAGGTGACTCGAGGAGTGGAGTAGGGCAAGGAAGGTGTCCTTGTAGCCGAACCACTATAAATCTCCATGTTGTGGTTTGATCTTTCCATCTCTCTCTCTTATTTTATTATATTTACCTTACTTGCATTACTTATCTATATTTGTTTATATATGTTCATATTGATCAAGAGTTGAATTCACATAAGATAGAATTGAAGTTTTTAAAAAGTAAACAAAAGTTTTCATAAATTAAAAAGACGTAAAACTATTCAACCCCCCTTCTAGTTTTCCACAATTGGTATCAAGAGCCACGTCAAACAAGTTTTTTAAAATAAACTGTATTTTAAAACTTGAAACGATCTATGGAATCTGAAAAATATTTAGAAGGGCAATCTATGCAAAGACCACCACTATTTGAAAGTGATGGATTTTTATATTGGAAAAATCGATTCGAAACTTATGTGAAGTCAAAAGATCTAGATCTTTGGCATGTTATTACTAATGGTGATTTTTTACCTATTCAACATAATCTTGAAACTAAAAAGGATGAAATTGTACCTTTTGAAAAAAAAAGTGATGATTTAAAAAGAAAACTTTCTAAAAATAATGAGGCTAAAATGGTTATTTATAATGCGCTACCACGTAAAGAATACGAAAGAATATTTATGTGCAAAACCGCAAAAGAAATTTGGAATTCTTTACTAATAACTCACCAAGGTAATAGTCAAGTCAAAGATAATAAAATAGATCTTCTTGTAAAACAATATGAACAATTCACGATTCCGGAAGAGGAATCAATTGATAATGCATTTGCTAGGTTTAACACAATCATCACAAGTTTAAAGGCACTTGATGAGAGTTTTTCTAGTAAGAATTTTGTCAGAAAATTTCTTAGGGCTCTTCATCCAAAATGGCGAGCTAAAGTTACGGCGATTGAAGAATCGAAGAACTTGTCAACTCTTCAACTTGACGAGTTGATTGGCAACTTGAAAGTCTACGAAGCAATAATCAAGAAAGACTTCGAGATGGTTAAAGGAAAGAAAGAGCAAAGCAAGTCAATCGCGTTGAAAACTAGGAAAGCATCAAGTGACGAGGATAGCTCAACCTCCGAAAGTGATGATGAAGAATATGCCATGGCCGTTAGAGACTTCAAGAAGTTTTTCAAAAGACGAGGAAGATTCGTTAGACAACCACATGACGAAAGGAAAACACTCCAAAGAAACAAAGACGACAAAGGTAGCAAGAGCGAGAGGAAGTGCTTCAAATGCGGTGATCCAAATCATCTCATTGGAAGATGTCCTATGATGTCAAAGGAGCAAAACCAAAAGGCGTTCATTGGAGGAGCATGGAGTGACAGTGAAGAAGACGAGAAAGAAACCACAAAAGAGGAGAAGTGTCTTATGGCTAAGACATCAAGTGAGGTACGTTCCGAAACCGAATACTTTAATGATGAAAATTTATCATTAGATGAAAAAGACCTAGATAATGAATATAATAGGTTATGTACATTAGGCCAAAAAGTAATGACTAAAAATAAATCACTAAAACACATAAATAACCAATTAGAAAAAGAAATACTAGAATTAAAAATTAAACTACATAACTTAGAAAAAGGCAAAGAAGTTCTTGAATGTAAAACATGTCAAGAAACTAAAAATGAAAACGAAATACTTAAGGAAGAAATTTGTAGATTTAACAAATTTGAAAATAGTAGTAATTCACTTAGAGATATAATAAGCATTCAAAGAATATCAGGAGATAAAACCGGATTAGGATTTAACTCAACTAAGGCTACAACTAGTGAAACTAAAAATGTAAAGTTTGAAAGTGAAATTAGTAATCAAAAAATATTAGAGTCAAAGCCTAAATATATACTTATAAAAGATAAAAAATACCCATAGCCAATAATGAGGAAATAAAAGCTTTCTACAAACCATCTTTAAAAACCGAAGTAGAAAACTCTAAACCAAAGCTTAGGTAAAAAACACCTCCTCCTAGAAGACCACCTAGTCCTCACCCTCGGCCTAAAACACTTCAACCTAAAAGAAACCAAATAGACCAAACCGTCATAAAAATCGTTACCCAATGTGGAATTACCCGAATCCACCAAGCTTCAATCCTTGGGGAATACTTCCACCATACATGCATCCTAGTCAACTACAACCCATTTTTGGTTCAAACAACTTTGGATCAATGAGACAATGGGGACCAAGTGGCTAAATTGCTATCTCATTGGATTATTTGGGATCTCATCCTTGATTGACTTCTACAAGTCAAACATAAACGCTTTGAAACGCTTGAAGACCACACGTTGAAGACTAAAAGGTACGCCCCTCTTTCATGCTCATCATTATGTGCGTAGATTTATGAACTAGCAAATTGCATGACCCCATAAGTTTTTAATGCCTAGTTTAGTTAGTACTTGTTGGTAGTTAGTAGATAATCCCTTATACATATACATAACATAAATATATACATACATATATATATATATATATATATATATATATATATATATATATATATATATATATATATATATATATATATATATATATATATATATATATATATATACATATATATATATATATATATATCCAGATTATTATTATACTATATACATATATAAATATATCCGCACATAACCTAGATACGTCATTTGTTGACTATCTAGAACTAAAAGAAATTGTTCGTCCTCGAACCTTTTCTTCCCCCTTTGCCTCTTTTGAACTTTAACGTTCAACACGAAAATCTTCCGTGTCCACTATCACATAACTCATGGTGATGAAGAGAAGTGAGTTAAGTGGATTAACGTAGAAGTAGCACTTTGACCGTCGAGTCAAGAAAACTATGGATGAAACAAACTCCCGTCACCGCCAGCACCTATCTCCGTCATTACCTCATCATTTCTTAACTCCATTCAACATCCCACGTTTTCACACAAAATATATATATATATATATCTATATATATATATATATATATATATATATATATATATATATATATATATATATAAATATGCACTTTTACTCTCACCCCCTAACACATTTGTCGACTTGACATCTGATCATTTTATCCAAAATTCTCAAGAAATGTTTTCTTAACGAAATGTTAATAAAATGTCAAGCATTCCTTCCTCGTGCCATTAAAACCCAACGTATTTTTGATATATAATAAATCTATATATATATATATATACATAAAATTATTTTGCTATCAGAAACTAAACCCGAACTATTTCCAAGTTTGGTAGGCGGCCCCCTTAATGTTTAAGGGGACCGGCTAGTAAACGGGGGCGGTCCCCTTAATAATTAAGGGGACCGGCCTACTGTAGCTCCCAAAAATGTTTTTCTTCCAAAAATCTTTACCAAACACCCACTTTTCAAACACACCCATACTTGCTGCTGCTGTGAACGAACCAAAACCCAAAACCATTCACCAAATCATCATTCCCGACTAATTTCACAAGGGGCAAACACCTATATTTAGATTAGCAACACATTTTGTAAGTTTTCTAATTCTCATTTCATCTAATTCCATTCAATTTTGAGTCTAATCATAATTAGGTCTTTTACTCAATTTTCTTTTAATCCAAATTTTGTTAAAATTAAGTCTAGAAATCTTATAACCAAATGCTCCCCATAGGATTAGAATGCTTAATCAACCTAGAAACTAAGTAATTAAAAAAAAAAACCATTATGTCAAACTAATCACTCCTTTTCAAAACTAATCACATTGTTGAATTATGCCATAAACACTTGTTAAAACTAATTACATTGGTTTATTACAACTCACAAATCCTAAAAATATATTTTTCGAACCATAAAAAATGTTTTTGTTAAATATAAGAGAGTGTTTGGATTAGGAGCTAGAATCATCAAAATTTGATCAAAATTAAGTTCATAACTACTTGTCAAATTTATAAACACGCAATTAGTTGTTTTAAGTCATCAAGATACATAATTCATATGTATATTGAAATTTTACTAGTTATTTTCTTATTTAAAGGAGCGTTTGGCACAACATTTTGAAAGAAATTTTTGAGTCAAAATCTAAGTTACTTAACATAAACACTCGTAAGAAATAGCTAGATATACAATCCAATGTTTGTCTAGCCACATTTCAAAGTAGCTTATGACGTATAAAAGAACGTTCGGATATTTTTGATTTCTTATCATAATGTCCCTATAACTATTCTTTAACATCATAAAATACATTTTAAGCGAGTTAAAATTTAAAACAAAGGAACATTGTAAACTACTTCTTAGGATTTAAGTTTTAGAGTCGAAGTATGTTTACGTTCCACATAAGTAGCATATATAATATATGCATGTCATTTTCTTATTTTTCTTTGTTGCTTTCTTGTATAGGTGACGATGCCCAAAACTACAGTCGGTGATGTCTCAAAAACAAAAGAATACATTCCTAAAGTCTCTGCCACTCCAGGCATTTCTCCTGCTGTTGCTTGTTTCTATCGTCCCATTGAAGATAGAAACATTCATGAAGGGACAGTTGTCTATCCATCGTTCTATGAATCCGACTATATCGAACGAATGTTCTCCAACGTTCGTCTTGATTGTCTCTACAAAATCAATGAGCTTATCATTCCCCGCTTTGTTCTTGACTTCTATAGCCAAGTGACGGTGCAAACCGATCCCAATGGCTGTATCCTCATATCCTTTATGATTCAACACGAATTCATTACTCTTACTCTCGCTCAATTCGGTCAAATTCTAGGAATCCCCTACTCTGGTCAAGCTGTCTTCTCTAATGAGTGGGATCTCTCATCTCTTGAGCAATATCGACCTCAACAGGGTCCTTACTACTCTGAGATTCCATCCTCTGAAGAAATTCGTCAATATCTTGGGCTAGATCGTGGTACGACTAGCCGGAGGATCAAGTCAAAAGATGTTGACATCCATGCTAACCAAATCCTCCTTAAGGAGTTACGCTCCGACATGAAGCGTTGGGAAGAACTCATTCGTGAGAATGCGTTCGGTACCGGTGGTCACCGTGATCATTTCACGGCGAGCATAGCTCACATGTTGTATTGTATTGTCGCTGAACAGCCGTACAATTTGGCATATCTCTTTGTCTTCCGCATCATCTCCGCCAAAAACACTCATAATGCAAATCTTCCATATGGCATGTTTCTCACTCGACTCTACAATCATGTCATGATGCATTATCCACATCTTCAGAGTCCAATTTATGAGTCTGTTCAACCGGTCCTTAATCCACTTGTTCGTGTCCGTGAACGTCGCCCTCAAAGCGACAAGGGAAAATCTCGTAAATCTGTCTCACTTCCACCTTGTGGTTCCACATCACATCGAGGAGACGATGATGATGATGATGAGGAGGAGGGCACAACACGTGCTAGTACCCCATCACCTAGGACCTTCGTTCAAAATCTTCCGGATCTTGATTACACCGAGTATCAAGTTCCTTCTCCTTCCGAACGAACAGACGAACTATTGTTTGAAAGACAAACCGAACTACTTAACACCACACAGCAGATGCACCAAGAAGTACGAGGCGGTTTCAAGTCTATTGGAAAGACACTTGGAAGGATGTTTGGAAAGAAGAAGAAATAGACATGTTTGATGAGTGTTTAGTTGATTTTTATTGATGTTGTGATTAGACACTTATATGTAGTATTATTATCTTAACATTTGCTTGCTATGACTTTTATTATGTTAGATGATAAACTTATTAGAACTAAGCTACTAGTTTATTTGAAATTATATGCCTATGCTTCTAATATGATTTTTTTTCTAGTCTTAAATATGTATATTATTTGTTTCATATGCTATTGATAATATTTAATCATTCTTGATGTACATGATCCAAATGGAACTTGCTGCAAATACACCCTAAAAATGACATTTTTCTGGAAAATTTTCAAATTTGGTCGCCTGGGAAAACACCAGATGGGCGGCCCCCTTAATTTTAAGGGGGCCGCCCAACAATTAAGGGGACCGGCCATCTGGACAGTAAAATTTACTGTTTTCTTTTGCATCTTGTGACCACTTTTACCTAGCCCCAGCTACCATTTCTCCTTATGGACGAACTGGTATTGGAATCTTTCTACAAAACCTCAAAAATCAACCTAAACCAACCACACTTTCATACTATAAATTCCCTCCATACAATCACCTCTCATTCCATCATCCTTCATCATCCAAAACCACCATGTTATCACCAAAATCCTCCATCTCTAAGACTCCAAGGAAGCAAAGACTTGTTATCATACCACCAAAACAACCTTTCATAGACCTAACCCAAGATGACATCAAAACTCCATCACCACCACCTCAAAATTCATCCCCAAGTGCACCTAATGCACCATCAAAAACACCCTCTACCCATGGAGCTTCATCTTCCTCCATTCCATCCACTTCATCCATCAATGACTACATCCACACTCACCTAACATCATCACCACCATCCACTCAAGAACCTTCATACACCCAACTTGCCATTTCCTTATCACCCATCACACCCCTTGATGCTCACTTTTCACCATCACCAACCCCACAACCATTCTTTCCTATACCTTGGGCAATGCTTGAAGCCCATGGTGATAATTGTCTTTGTTGCATCCATAACCGGACCTTAATCTTTGGTCTTAGAGATGAGATACACTACATGTTTTCATCTCTTGAAAACATGATTGCCAACCCACCACCACCACCTCCTCCACCTCCTTCACCCACTACACCACCACCACCTCCATTTTCACCAAATTAAGCATATGCAATGCTTAAAAATAATTTTTCAAACCCTTCTTGTAAGCAAGCTCCATGGAAGACCATGTACTTCTAGGACGATTATGTAGTTTCATTAGTTGTTTTTGTTTGTATGCTTGCATGCTTCTTGTTGTAATCTTTTGGTTGTGTATACACAACACTTTTATTAAATGAATGATCTTATTCTATATGCTTGCTTATTGTTGTTACATATACTTGTGCTTCTAACAATTTTTTTTGCAAGCGTTCCATAGCTCGTTTCCTTGGTGCCCCCAAACGAGGGGGAGTACACATCAAGGGGGAGTTCTCGTCCCGACAATTTTGATTCTAATACTTGTCGGCTAAACCTTTTTGATTCTACAAAAAGGGGGAGAAATAGATGTAAACTCACTAAATACTTATCTAAAAACTAATTTTTAGACTTAATGAGTTTAGATTTTGTAATCATCAAAAAGGGGGAGATTGTTGATATAAATAATGCCTAAACACGTTATTAATATTTTTTGATATCTCGACGTTTTGATAATCACAAAATGTAAAATCATTAATCGGAAAATTATGACGTAAACAAGTATTTAGTTGTAAATATCTATTTCTACAACTCAAATCACTTAAGGTATAAATGAACTAATGCTTAATGCATTATATGATCAAAGGAACATTTTCTTAATAACTAGATTTTTTATAAAACATCAAAAACATTTTATATATTTTTGAAAAACATTTTTGGTATTAAAAAAAAATGTTAAATCTTTTATAAAAATATGAATTCAAATTTTTAACCATAATCAGTTAAAATGTTCCAGAAAAATCTTCTCCACAAAAGGACAAAATTGGCCAACGTTCAGTAGGGGCGGCCCCCTTAATTTTGCTAGGCGGCCCCCTTAATAATTAAGGGGACCGCCCCCGCTCCAGTAGGCCTCCAGCTGTCCAGTTTTTCTCCTATAAATACCAGCCTTCTCCTGGATTTTTACTTACCTTTTGCACACTAAAACTTTCTGTTCTAAATCCTTTCTAAAACATTGTAAATCCTTTGAACATATTTTCTTAAGCATTGGTTTCTAAGTGATCCAAGCTTCCACCACCAAAAGTGCAAAAGAAGAACTCTACTTCAACTAGTGAAGAAGTGTTATTACTTACCTCATTCAATTGTGTTGTTGTGTAAAGTGTTGTGTAGTTGTGATAAGTAGATCTAAGTGTAATTACGTAGTGGTGTTGTAAATTAGTTGTGAAGTAGTTGTGAATAAGTAGTTGTGAAGTAGTTGTGAAGAAGTAGTCGTGAAGAAGAAGTCGTGAAGAAGTCTTGAAGCTGTTGTGAAGCTGTCGTGAAGAAGTCGTGATTAAGTCGTGTAGAAGTTGTGTATAAGTTGTGAGATTGGTTCTAGCTACGATTAGGGCTCGACATCTAGCTTTGTGTCGTTAAGCCGGTGTAAGCTAAAGTTGTGTAAGGTTTCTCCGCCATAAGGGAGTTTGTTGACATAGTGAAGAAAACTCTCGAGTAGGTGACTCGAGGAGTGGAGTAGGGCAAGGAAGGTGTCCTTGTAGCCGAACCACTATAAATCTCCGTGTTGTGGTTTGATCTTTCCATCTCTCTCTCTTATTTCATTATATTTACCTTACTTGCATTACTTATCTATATTTGTTTATATATGTTCATATTGATCAAGAGTTGAATTCACATAAGATAGAATCGAAGTTTTTAAAAAGTAAACAAAAGTTTTCATAAATTAAAAAGACGTAAAACTATTCAACCCCCCTTCTAGTTTTCCACACAGTGCTCAAATGGGTTCCAAAAGTTGTTGTCTAATATGGTCAAAATGGCTTTTGTTCAATTCAGTTCAAAACCCGCGCCTCAATAATGGCTTTCGTGCACTTCAGTACGAAACCCGAGCTTAACCCAATGGCTTCGGAACATCTCAGTTTCGGACCCGATCTTCAAAGAAAGGAAAGTGTCTCATCAAAAATTTCGAGCACTTATCCTAAAAATCAATGGCTTGTAAGTATTTCAGCTTACAACCCGAGCTTCAACGTTTTGGCTTATGTACACATAACAGTGCATAACCCGTTTTTCAAAGAAAGGACCCTGTTGTACGCTTTATTGCAACAATCCTAAAAGATAAGAAGTTTTCATGCAAAGTTTTTCAAATCTAAAACTTCTTAATCTTAAGCAAAATTTTATTCAAATATTCTTCAAAAGGTTTCTCAAATCTTTTCAAAAAATTTTGCTTAAGATTTTTCAAATCGTTACTCCCCACTTGCTCCAAAGTTTTCCAAAATGTAAAAACCAATGCAAGTTTTGAGGGGGAGTATTCCAAAAAGAAACTTGTTCCAAAAAAGTTCATGCAAGATCGTTTCTCCCTATTAGCTTTCAAAAAACAATGATTTTAATAAAACGGTATCAAAAATACCATTGAAATGCTATTTTTGAGGGGGAGAAATGGGATTAAAATGTGATCATGGTTCGAATCTCAAAGGAGCTCATCAGAAAGACTCAGATTAACCATCGAATTGACGAAGCTTAAATGTCAGCAATCGAAAAGGCTTGTCCTAGACGGGTAATAATTTCAAGCTGAATTTATTCAGTGATGCAAGCGTGTCTCGCAAAGGACTTGTCTGAGTAGAATGTACCAATTCGAGAGATGGTCATTGAATATGACCGGGACGGGTAATAATTTCAAGCTAGTCTACCTAGTGATGTAAGCGTGTCTCGCGAAGGTCATGTTCATCGTAAATCGATCATTTCAAAATGTGCGAACTCTACCCAACATGTGCAATTTATTTTAAAAATGCATGAGCACATGTGAAGGGGGAGTATTTCAGAAAATGCAAAACTCTCGAAGTGTTAACAAAATGTGTTTTCTCATAAACACGTTGAGAGATTTTCACAAGGTTTAATGGCATGTGACAAATAATCTAGGATAATCATGGAGTAATAAGGTGATTATTATTAGGTTATGTCCAATGATCGGCCAGAACCGGAGGGATCTACCCAAGGACAATTCCAATAGCTTAGCATTAGAAGTCCTTAGGAAAGATTGAAAAAAGGAGTATAATGAGAAAGGAGAAAGAAGGGGTTGAAGAATGAAAAAGAAAAGTTTTTGTAAGGGTGAAAAGAAATAGCCCTCCATGAAAACTTAGGTCAGAAACCGGGTCAATACATATGCTATCGGTACTCACTAAGGTGATACTGATATTGAATACAAGACGTCATGGACCCAGTGACGCGGTGCACAAACCCCTCCTTGTCACTCAGATATCTCTTAAAAGATATTTGTTTCATTTCTCACGGAGATCAATGCATAATCTATCGACCTCTCACTCCGAGATGTGTTGATATTGAAAAGGTGGCACTCTGCTCCTCGCCTCCGATTACTAAAACCAAAACGCACATTATTGAGTCTAGAGCCATGAGATTCATCAAAGATCTCTTAGGAACACTTCCAATAAAATACACTTGTGTTCACCAAAAAGAACATAAGTTGTAAGTGTCATAATGAGATCTGAACCTAGAAGAGCTGGACTATTTATTGCTAACTGTTTTATGCAGGTACTGAAGAAAGTCCATCGATCATCGTATGTCTCAACATCTACAATGGAAGAAAAGACGCTGTAAATACATGAAGATGTTGATCAAGGCAAAGAACAATCAAATGACGATACGATGAAGATCACAATGCATGAAGGATCGAAGAATCACAAAGTTCAAGACCCAGAAGTCTAAAGATCTAATCACGTAGTGCATAGTTTGAATGACCATCCCTTAGGGGGAGATTGTTAGCTTTAATTTTATAGTTAAAGTGATGGTCATTCAATGAGTTAGAACTTTGTGTTAATGTGGGCTTGTATTAGATTTTGTATCAAATGTATTTGTCCAACCCAATGGTCAAAAGCCCACAAGCCCACATCAAAAGCCCACAAGGCAAAGTGCTAGTAATATATAAAGCACAAAATGCCTCATTTGTATGTGTGGTTCACAGGTGTATGTGTGTGTTTAATAGATAAAGTTTTAACATCTATCCATTTCTCTCTAAACCATACGATCCATACATATATTGTGTCCCATCTCATCATCTCATCTCTCTTGTGTTTAACACCCCATATTGTGTGATAAAGAGTGATCTTGAGCTACAACAAAACACGTATCTCATTTTTTAACGAACAAATATCAACACAAAAAGTTGTTCATTTATGCGTTAATGATTGTTTATTTATCCGGTTAAACCTAAATAAACGAACATGAACAAGACTTAATTCATGTTCTGTTCGTTTACTTAGTAGAGTATTTTTTGTAATGTTAGTGGTTTGTGATCGGTCCTTTGGAATTTGGTCTAGCACTACTACTTAGGGGATAAAAAAAGGCGTCTGCCAACGAATTAGTTGTAGATTTTAATCTCAAAAAACATCTAGTTATGTGATGATGATGCTCGCAAAACAATTCTGGATGATTTAACTTTAGTACTCTAAACTATTTATGATTTGTATCCATATCATATACATCTTCTATCAAACTACAATAACAATGTATGTAAATGTGAGTTAAGATAAAATGTATATTTATATCAGTAAATGCATATAAGTCGACTTAACTCAATAGCATGGCTATTCAATAAAGGTTTCACACTCAATTCGGTCAAGTTGGTTAAAATTAGATCATTCCTTTTTCTCGCGACTGGTTCAACCTATGGCATAGCATTTCTTTTTGTTATATCCTTCTAATTCATATGTCTATTTATCTTTTTACACAAACAAATATATAATATGTTTTTTTTTTACTCATTATCTCTTTACATTCAAACCGTCAATTTTGCCACTTGTCAGAATCGTGTAGGTAGAAAGATTAGTAGGAACAAAGAGTAGGATGATATATCAAATCTCTTTCTATATAGCCTCACCTTATCCGTGATGCATTTAAAATGCTAAATATAATCTCTATTTACATTTTTTGCTCAACCTTAAAATTTAAGTTCATAAATTGTTTCCCCTGTGAAATATCAAACTATCGTGCTCCTTCTTTTAGTTCGACGGGCTTTCGGTGTCAACGGTTGTCACTATAAAATTGTTATAGTTTTATCGGTAACTACTTAAACTGTTAAAACAAAAAACTGATAGAATGAAATTGTTTAAATGGCTAGGACCTAGCGTAGATAAATTGGTTAGAGAAATATTATGCGTATCAAATACTCGTAACTGATTTTTGTTAGAAAAACATGAACACATTTATACGAGTACCATTTAATAAAATTTTACAAATGTCTTAACTGAGACTTAAAAGCACAATATTTGGTTTAGTATGTCTCTTACATGTGTTCCAAAAAACAAAAAAAAAATGTCTCTTACATGTCTTTTTTCAGCCGACTCAAGTCCAACCCGTTTGGACCCCTTAAAGGTTCTAACCAAGGAGCACGCATATCTCAAATACGCATAGTTTCTCCTCTAAAAATGACTTCTCTGGTCGGAGAACGCATTAAATATTTACCTAAACCAGTAGGCCCTTGAGCGGATCCCACATTAGCTCCAAGACGTTGGTCTCTAACTAGAAAAGTAAATGCTTGGGCTTGAGAATCTTCTCGTCCAGTGGGTCCGTAAAACTCACTAGGATAGACAAAACAGCAAGCAATGAAACCAAAGACAGATATAGCCGCTAAACTAGAAGATAAGTAAGAATCTCCGGACCATACAAGTGCGCGTCGAGCCCATGCGAAGGGTTTGGTTAAGATATGCCAAATTCCACCAAATATACAAATGCGAGTTACTTCGGAAACAAAAGGACTAAAGTAAAATTCATTTGGGGTATTCTCTCAATTCCAAAAAAAAAGCAACTGGATCAAGTATGAGTTGTCGATCAGAACATATATGGATAGAACCTATAACAGGGGCTCCAAAAACAAGTAATTTCTGCTGGGCTGTTTTAGGTTCATTAGGATTCTTGTTGGTTGAAACCTCGAGTTATCTTGGTAGAAATTTGATATCTTTATTTCCGTCTCAGGAAATTGTTTTTTTTCACAAGGAATTGTGATGTCTTTCTATGGGATCGCGGGTCTTTTTATTAGCTCTTATTTGTACTAACTTTTTAATTCAAACAACTAATTCTTTTTAACTCTATTGGTTTGTCTTAATACAATGAATCAAATTAGGTAAGATTGAGATGTATATTGACTTCTATCGTGTTCGACTGTTTGGGTCTATAGTTTGACAATTTTTATTTTAGATTCAAACTTCCTGGGTTGTACCAATGTTGACTTCATTTTAAAAAGTATAGGCCAAATTAGGTGGGCTAAGAGCTCTAGGGGTGTTTGACTTCTAAGAATGTTTTAAAACCTGGTTCGGCTCTGCCGTTCAACCTTCGTAAAAGCCACCACATCACATAGTAAACACCTTCAAAAACAGCATTCAAATTATTTGACAATCGAATGTTATTGAACCACAAAAGCCACTCGCCATAAGAGCTAATCTCTGGATCGTCTAGCTCCCACCAACGTAGCACTGTACTCCTCACTTGACGAGCCAAAGAACATGAAAACAGAAGATGAGACGTGGACTCTTCTGCTACATTACATAAAGGGCAAACAATAGAGGCAATTTCCAAACCCCTAAAAGAAAGATTCAACCGAGTAGGAAGATTATCCATACAGACTCTCCAAGCAAACACATTTACCTTAATCGGAATAACTTTCACCCATCTCGTAGCACTTCATCCACGGATAACAAAGGGTCGTTCACAAGATTACGAACCGATTTCACCGAGAATTCTCCCGTAGCCTCCAACAACTAGAACCATCGATCATGCCATTTGAGCTATAATTAAATTTGCTAGACGAGACTGTAAATCACGTTGCAGCTCTTCTTCAACCCCACCCCTTGGAGTACGACGATAAGAATAATCGATCGAAACATGTCGCAATTTATCAGCAATTGTAATTTGCTTACAGGTATCCAAAGCATATAGCCTCAGGAATTGGCACTTCAACGCCGTCTCCCCCAGCCAAACTTCATCCCAAAAAAGAGTATCTTCCCCGTTCCCCACCTTTTTTCTAACATGAACCATAGATCAATCCCTTTACTTTTAAGAGAAGTTATCTCCCGAATAATATCTAACCAAGGGGAATATCTAAACGTAGAACTGGAACAGTCAAGAGCACCACGGACACTGATACGTGCTACACCATGTCCCATATTCATGTCCCCATGCGCTGTCTCTTGGTTTCCTTTATTTCCATTCACATTGTTTTATCAAGTAGTGGACAACTGGACAAGTGGTTCCTTAAATAAAGGAGGCAAGTGGGATACAAAAGAGCATCATCATCCACGATTCCACGTCTCTATATATTTAATTAAACCATGTTCCTATGCATGCATCTGCACGTTTCCTTGTAAGCCTATAAAGGCATCATTTTTATTAGTGAATTGAAATGAATGAAAATATGAAGAAGCTTTGTGCTTGAATCTCTCCTTATCTGATAGTTCTTGGAAGTTTTGTAGGTTTTGCTTTGTAAAACCTATCAGACACCATGAATTGCTTTAATGAACCTGGACCATAAAGACGAACCTTGAGAGATAATACGCCACACCCATTTGAACATCAACGCTCGATTTAAAGCAAAGAAGCTAGACACTCCAAGACCACCCTTTTTCTTCGAAGCCAAAAGTTTATTCCAACAAACCCACGCTATTTTAAAAACCTTGAAAAAAAATTCGTCGAAAGTATATTAAAGTGTCTCTTCATAGAAAAATGATTTAATTCCCGTCGCGATGGTATGATTATTTTCGCATAATCATTAACGGTTAGTGAGATATTTATTTTCTTTTAAAATCGGTGAAAATGAGTTTTTTTTTTTTTTTTTTTTTTTTTTTTTTTTTTTTTTTTTTTTTAATGACAAAATGAGTGGAACAATCTCTTGATCTATAAAGAATTTTTGATCTATTGATCTCACCTCCCGCCTCACATGCGAATTGGATTTAAACATTGCCGGGCTTTCGCGACATGTAACACACGTTCATGAACGGGACACATATCTTTGTGTCAAGTAGTCACTTCGTTAAAAGACACAATATGGTTTATGTTTGCTTATTTGTTAAATACATAAACATAAACGTTCCTGTTGAATAAACCTTCAATCCATTTACTGGAACCTAGTATACGAACCCTTTAAGAAATATATATTCCTCACTTTATTCAGAATCAATATATGTTGAAGTGTACATTTGCAATTCAAATCTACAACTTTTATTAGCATCATTTGACATTGTTTTAAATGGCTTTCTTTTCATCAACTAGACTCATGAACTCTTCATCACGTTCAAAACGATCCATGTTTTCGGGCAGCATACAAACTTCCAAATCCATACTTCCTCCACCTTCTCGTCCTTCATACAATGTCACTTTCCCATCGAACTTATTAGCATAACCACTCAAAACCGCCAATCCTTTCCCTAGTCCGAATTCATTTCCATACATATTGAACCTCGGTGAGCTTCCCATTTGTATGCTATTTCCATCAAAAAACAGATTCATTTTATACACATATGGACTCTTTACCCATGAATCCGCATATTCCCTAATCTCTTTATCGCCATGGTTAACCACTGCTTCATGCAAACACCTTGCAGCCCACCCGACACTTTGATCAAGCAATTCTCCCGCAGTGGTTAGCTTTTTAATTGCCTGTATGCAATTACCTGAAATTGATTTTGTAAATTCCCGTCATTGTATTTGTATAAAACATAAGTTTAACCATAGATATTAATTGGTCTTAACCAGAGTTAAGTTCTTTTACAGTTAAACTTACTATAATAATCGTAATACATCCTTTAAGTAACTCAAATGCATGTAAGGAAACTTAAAATAGTAGCATTTACCAAAGTAATCTTGTGATAAAGGTGGGGATAGTCTGCCTCTATTGTTTGTAGCCAATCTGCAACCCGTTTCCTGATCCTTTGAAAAGAGACGTGCGCGTGTAATGCACCTCCACACAACGGCCGATAGTGACTGCAAACTCGAAATCTTTGTTGTATTGCACTCAGAATTCACTTTTGCTTTCAGTTTAGCAAGAGAATCTGACGATATATGAAATATTCGCTCTCTCAACAATGGAGTATATGGCCTGTCAATGTACTCATCCTCACGAGTAAACGGAAGGGTGAGTATCGGGCCGCATCCTGGTGGAGTCCATCTTTCGATAACAGGAGGACGCGAGATAGGAGCAAAGCCAGAATATTTTCCTAAGCAAATAAAATGAGTCCTTTAAGAGGTTTATGTTTAAAGTGTTCTTGGTATAAATAAAAACATACTACTATTTTTATAGTAATTCATCAAAATACATATGTTATAAAGTAATTGATCTTTTAACATACATATATTATAAAACATACTATCTTTATTGTTCAGTTTGGTAGTGTCATGATCCATAGGTGTCGTGATTGAGATTGGTAGATTTGGTTGGTTTGTATTGTCGTGGTTCAGTTCCATAGGTGTCGTGATTGAGATTGATAGTGTTGTAGTTCAGATTGGTGTGTTTTGGTTCAGGTTAGTGTAGATCGGGTTGTCGTTTAGAGCCATTGGCTGGGTTGTTGAGGTGACGGTTTTGGTTGAGGTTTGTGGTCAGGTCGTTAGAATTGGTAAAGGGTTCATGTTAGGTCGGATAGCTATGGTGGTGTTTGGTGCTTTTGGAAGGGTCGTGGAGTTTCGTTGTGGGGTTATTTGCAAGGTCATGTGGAGGCTGAGTGTTGTTTGGAGTTTGTTTTTGCAAGGGTTATGGGTGTGTCGTATAAAAATGTTCTGTTAAGTCATTTGGAGTTGTTTTGCAAGGTCATGGTGGTGTCGTATGGAGTTGTTTCACAAGGGTCGGAGGTTGTTTTGCAAGGGTTATGGGTGTGTCGTATGGAGATGCTTTGCAACGGTCATGGGTGTGTCGTATGGAGTTGTTTTGCAAGAGTCAGGGGTGTGTCATATGGAGTTTTTTTTTGCAAGGGTCAGTTGAGTGTCGCTTGGAGTTGTTTTGCAAGGATCACGGTGTGTCATTTGGAGTTATTTTGCAAGGGTCAGGGGTGCATCGTTTGGAGTTGTTTT
>CP139502.1:277787332-277944574 GCA_021014915.2 Artemisia tridentata subsp. tridentata
CCAAGGGGTATGTTTCAACTGTGACCAGCCGGGTCATCGTGCTGCTAACTGTAAGATGCCGAAGCGGGTGACTCCACGCCAGGCTAATATGGTGAATGATAATATGGACATGATTGCTATGGTTTCTGACGTCATTGCCATGATCTCTGAAGTTAACCTGGTAGGTTCCAACAACAGGGAATGGTGGGTTGATACTGGGGCTACCCGTCATGTGTGTGCTGATAAGAGTATGTTTCATTCTTTCAGAGCGGTTAAAAATGGAGACAAGTTGTACATGGGCAACTCTGCAACTGCTGATATCAAGGGTGAAGGAGATGTAATCTTGAAGATGACATCCGAGAAAGAGCTCAAGTTGACTAATGTCTTGTATGTTCCAGAGATTCGCAAGAATCTTGTGTCTGGTTGGTTGTTGAACAAGTTTGGTTTTCGTCTTGTTTTTGAGTCTGATAAGTTTGTTATGTCTAAGAATCAAATGTATGTTGGTAGGGGATATGCCCTGAATGGTATGTTTAAGCTCAATGTAATGGTTGTTAAGAATGATATCAATAAAATGAATTCTTCTGCTTACTTGATTGAGTCTTCTAATGTGTGGCATGGTCGTCTTGGACATGTAAATTTTAATTCGATGCGTCGTTTGATTAAATTTAATTGCATACCTAATTTCCATATTGACTCAAAATATAAATGTGAAACTTGTGTTGAAGCCAAACTTACAAGATCATCTTTCAAATCGGTTGAACGAAAAACCGAACCACTTGATGTGATACACACTAACATATGTGATTTGAAATCACTACCCACAAAAGGTGGCAATAAGTACTTTATCACGTTTATTGATGATTGTACAAAGTATTGCTACGTTTAGTTGTTAAAAAGTAAAGATGAAGCTATAGACAAGTTTGTTCTATACAAAAATGAAGTTGAGAATCAACTTAATAAGAAAATCAAGGTTGTACGAAGTGATAGAGGAGGTGAATATGTGTCTCCATTTGCTGATTTATGTGCTAAACATGGAATTAGACACGAATTCACTGCTCCTTATTCACCTCAGCAAAACGGTATTGCCGAAAGGAAGAACCGTACCTTGAAGGAAATGGTTAATGCCATGTTGATAAGTTCTGGTTTAAGTCAGGACATGTGGGGGGAAGCCATTCTAACGGCTACTTATCTTTTAAACAAGATACCTCGTAAGGAAAAAGAAGAGACCCCTTATGAACTATGGATGGGAAAAAAAACCATCATATCAATACTTACGAGTGTGGGGGTGTCTAGCAAAGGTAGCTATACTGACACCCAAGGCCCAAAAGATTGGACCTAAATCTGTGTATTGTATATTCATTGGATATGCTAGGAATAGCAGTGCTTATCGTTTCATTGTACATGATTCGAAGAATCCGGATATACAAAAGGGTACACTAATGGAATCAAGGAATGCTTCCTTCTTTGAAAATATATTTCCTTGCTTAACGAAGGAAACTGGAAGTTCATCTAAAATAGATGACGAAGTTGTCCAAGATAAGAGACAAAGAGATGATAATGATCTCTAAGATGAGAGACAAGATCAAATCGAGGAAGAAGAGGTTGAACCTAGAAGAAGCAAAAGGGCAAGAACCGAGAAATCGTTTGGACCCAATTTTGTTTCTTTTATGGTAGAAAATGAACCTACCTCTTATCGAGAAGCGGTAACTTCCTTAGAAGGGCCTCAATGGAAAGAAGCCATTAAAAGTGAAATATATTCTATTTTACAAAATCATACTTGGGAGCTAGTGGATTTACCTCCTGGTTGTAAACCACTAGGCTATAAATGGATCTTCAAGAAGAAGATGAAAGCCGATGGCACCATTGACAAGTACAAAGCAAGATTGGTAATTAAAGGATTTAGACAACGAGAAGGCCTAGATTATTTTGATACATATTCGCCTGTTACGCGAATAACCTCGATCAGGATGATACTTGCTATTGCCGCTTTAAGAAATTTGGAAGTTCACCAAATGGATGTGAAAACGGCTTTTCTAAACGGGGATTTAGAAGAAGAAATCTACATGAACCAACCTGAGGGTTTCATAGCTCCTGGACAAGAGAACAAAGTTTGTAGGCTTTTTAAGTCATTATATGGCTTAAAGCAAGCTCCCAAACAATGGCATCAAAAATTTGACCACGCCATGCTAGAGAGTGGATTCAAAATTAATGAATACGACAAGTGTGTTTATGTAAAGGACACAAGTAGTGGATATGTAATCTTGTGTTTATATGTTGATGATATGCTTATCATTGCCAGTAACGACAAGATGATCAAATCTACTAAAGACATGTTGAAATCAAAGTTTGACATGAAGGATATGGGTTTGGCTGATGTGATCCTTGGAATAAAGATCATACGGATTAAAAATGGACTTGTGTTAAGTCAAGCGCATTACGTGGACAAAATTCTTAATACTCACAATGCGGGGGATTCCGGCCTAGCTAGAACTCTAATTGACACCAGTAAGCATCTATCTAAAAATAGAGGCATATGTGTTGCCCAATTAGAGTATTCAAGAATTATTGGCATGTTAATGTACTTGATGACAAGTACCCGACCTGACTTAGCATATGCAGTTAGCAGGCTAAGTAGGTATACTAGTAATCCAAGTTATGCACATTGGGGAGCTATGACTAGGGTACTTCATTATTTGAGATACAGTCGCGATTATGGACTGCATTATGAAAGATATCCAGCTGTTATAGAAGGATACAATGATGCAAATTGGATATCTGAAATAAAGGATTCTAGATCGACTAGTGGATACGTGTTTACACTAAGGAGGGGAAGCTATATCTTGGAAGTCTTCCAAGCAAACTGTTATAGCTAAGTCCACGATGGAATCAGAATTTATCGCGTTAGATAAATGCGGACAAGAGGCGGAATGGCTACGTCAATTCGTAGAGGACATACCAAGGTGGCCTAAACCGGTAACGGCCATTAGTATACATTGTAATAGTCAATCAGAAATTGCAGAGCTCATAGCATAATGTATAATGGAAAGTCCAGACATATCCGTCGTCGACATAATTCGATACGACAACTACTCTCAACAGGAGTTATCTCAATTGACTATGTGAAGTCAAAGGATAACATCGCGGATCCGCTTACGAAAGGCTTAAGCAGAGAGTTAGTTAGTAAGTCGTCTAAAGGAATGAGACTAAAGCCCTTGAAGGAATAAGTTTCTATGAAGGAAAACCTAACCCAGTTGACTGGAGATCCCAAGATCTGGGTTCAATAGGACAACCTAATCATAGAAATGTGGGGGAAGTCACGTTAATATGGGGGAGTTACGAAATATTGTAACTTCCTAGTCCATTCCTATAACAAATGTGACTTGTTGAGAGGTTAAACATATGGCTCTTATGATTCAGGATGAAATCATAAAGCATAATGATTCAAGATGAAATCACAAAACATATGTTTTTAATGATTCAAGATGAAATCACCTATGTGAGAGAGAAGTGGGGTCGCTTCGAAAGGAATTGTGGGGGGCGCAATTCCTAAGAGCTCTTGCAGAACCAGGCTAGTGTTCATGACCATAACGAACACGACTATGAGGACTTGACAATGTCAGGGAGAATCTTGTGTGAAGTGTAATGTCGTCTACGTAAACAGATGCTGAGTTCAAGGACATCGCGTCTACTCAGATCTAGGAGACTAAGTGCATCTCACAAGGGAAGGTTCAAAGGGTTACACCTACCTATCCTATGCAGGACTTAACCGCATAAATTTCGCTAAAACATGTGTGTGTTTTTGACCGATCTCCATTCATGCGGGGGATTGTTGGAAAATTAGATTTTGCAAAATGATTTTTGCATATTTTGGACACTATTTTAATATATGTATATGTTATATATACTTATATTTCTTGGTAGCTTTGCGTTCTCCGTGACGAGAGCTTCGCAACGAGCTAAAATGTGTCAAAATTGGAGTTGATATGAATGAGATATCGTGTCTCAAAGTGAGGCACTTGGAATACAAAAATATGGAAAATAAAAGTATCCCACATCGCCTAGAAAAGGAAGTGGAGAGTGGTTTATATAGAAATCTTGATATTTGCTATCAAATTCCTTTAGGTGAGCTATGCTCCCACTCCTACGTGCGCGCGCGTAGGGGGGGGGTTGCAGAAAATGGGATTTCTGGGCCAAAATGAGTTCGAAGCTTCTGAACTCATGCGAGCCCGCGCGACCTGCGGACACGAATGCAGCTCTGAAACTTCGCCTACGTGCGTATCTTTTTGCTGCAGATTTCGTTGCCAGTTTTCCAGATTGTGTGTCCATTTATTTTTGGAACTGATTTAAACTTTGTTAAAAAGTTATACATAATCGGTTTAAATAAATGAAGATATTGAAATCGTTTTTAGAAGGAAACAGATTTACATATATCGGATATATTTAACAGTGATTTAATCTTGGTGAACAAGATAGGTTTTCACTATAAATATAACCGAAGTCTCATTCGGTTAAGAACACAGAATAACGCAACTCCAGAAAACGTATTCCAGCAATTATCTTCGATCAGAAACTACCTTCGCTTCAGTGATTTTTCAGGCAAGTTGTTTGGTCCGGCTGTACAATAGCTTTGTACGTTGTACCCTGGGAAACAGATGGCGAATTTGTTTTAAGGGAATCGTGTTTACACGAGCCTCGTGCCATGACCGTTTACTGCTTTATTTATTTATTGTTCATAGTGTCTGTCTTCTGCTTCTACCCCATTCTGTCTGCTGTTTAATTTTCTGTTATTTACTGTTAATGATATTTGTTGTAATCTGATTTATTAATAAAAGTGTACACCGTTTCCCACAGAAGCTTTAGCTTCCATGACTTAGTATTACGTTATTAGGAGATCTACATTTATTTGGTATTCCATCGTACTTTTTCCGTCTGGGTTAATTGCTTGGAAATGTATCATACTTGACACTTTTAGTTATTGTGTGTACTGAACTTTTATTTTTCTTATTGTGTGTGTACTAAACTTTCAAATTTTAATTATTGAGTGTATTTTGTGATCATTTTACCATTATTTTTTTCAAAATTTGAAGGGTAAAATGGTCATTTACATGGTTGAATAGTTGCAAAATACACACAATAATCGAAATTTGAAAGTTCAGTACACACAATAAGAAAAAAATAAGTTCAATACACACAATAACAAAAAGTGACAAGTATGATACATTTAAATAATTAACCCTTTTCCGTCTCATATTTATTGTGCATATTTTTTTTCAGGTTGTCCCAAATTAATTATTTACGTCAAAAAATAAATAAAGAATTTAGTTCGAATTTGCTATATTACCCTTATTTTAGATTATTATTACAAATATTAAAGAATTTTTATATACTTAATTAGTTAAAATTAAAACTGTCATTTTATAAAAATACGGAGTAATAAAGAAAAAACGCTGTGATAATAATGTTGTTTTTTAAATTAAGTGTTTTTTTATCGGTTGACAATTATTTTACCACAGATGGAGTAATATGAATTGATTTACAAAAGTCCCGTTAAAAGGGAGGCTACTAAATTTACAAAAGGTCCCAATCAATACAGCTATCTAGTCTCTTCTACTAAAAAAAACAACACACTCATCTAAGTTCATTAAACACACAGCTTCCTTTTTGTCTCTCTTCTTCTTCATTACATTATTGCCTTTTTTTTCTTTTATCACATGTAACATCATCGTACACCAAAAAACCAATAATGTCTGGTTTTCTCAACGACCAGCTCTCCAAAAAAACATCCATCTTCGGTTTAAGGTTATGGGTTGTTGTCGGTATCTTTGTCGGTACCACTATAGTTATCTTAATGTTCTTATTATCTCTCTATTTCACTTCCAAACACAATAAAAAAGCTCAGAACAAAAAACCCATTATCCCAAACATCTCCAAAGACATAACCGAAATCCGGGTCGACCCGACCCGAACCGACCCGGTTTATGACCCTGAACCGGAGAAGGTTCAGGTTGAGCTAGGTGGGAAGAAGAAGCATAGGGTGGTGTGTTATCAGGAGAAAGGTGTGGTTGGGTCGGGTCATGAAAACGGGTCGGGTGAGGTAGTGGGTGGGGTTGGGTCGGGTGGGTTGGTTCAGCCCGAGGTGTCACATTTGGGGTGGGGTCATTGGTATACTTTGAGGGAGCTTGAGATTGCTACAAATGGTTTTAGTGATGAGAATGTGATTGGTGAAGGTGGTTATGGGATTGTGTATTGTGGCGTTTTGGAAGATGGGTCTACTGTTGCTGTTAAAAATTTGCTTAATAATAAGTAAGGTTTCGAACTTTTCCATGTTTTTTCAAGTGTTAAGTATAACTTAGGCTTAGCGGTATATGTAAGTGACCCATCAATCATGAGTCCGAGGAAAAAAAAAAAGGTAACTTGGGGGTGTTTGGTTTATTAAAATGTGGGAAATCTGATAAGCTCGTTTTTGACAGCGTTATCACTTGAGTTTATGGCTTCTTTAAGTCCATACGCTCAAATTGATGACCTCCTAAGTTGATAAAAGCTGATTAAAGGGTATTTTCATTTGTCCCAAATTTAAATAAGCCAGCTAAGCTAAACAAGGTAATTATAAGCCGCGCATTGCAGCGGAATGGTACAATATTCTGAAAAAGGAATAATTTTATGTAAAATTGCGTGTGATTCGCTCAATTTGGAAATGCGATTAGTACATAATTTGTAGCGATTATGTGAATGTTATATTACTCATCTAGCTAATTGTACCTTCTAGCTAACTCATTGGGGATTGTTTATTGTGGTGTTTTGGATGATGAGTCTACTGTTGCAGTTAAATTTTTTGCTTAATACGAGTAATAGGTTTGGTTTCTAGTTTTACTTTTTTTTGTGTGTGTGTGCGCTTAAGGGTATGTGACTGGCTATCAACCAAGAGGTTCTTGGTTCTAAACTTCTAATCTGGTTTGAAAATACTAATTTATAAGTGTGAATAATTTTTTCAACAAGAAAATAACATAAATAGGTATCTTGGGGGTGTTTGGTTTAGCTATATGTTCTGAGGCTTATTGAAATTAAGAAATTTTGATGAGCTCGTTTTTAATGGTTGAGTTTATCAATCAGAGATTATGGCCTAGTTAAGTCCAAAAGCTCAAATTTATTACCTCATCCATATAAAGTAAGTTCATTCTTCTATTAAACTTTAAATGAGCTCAGGAAATAAGCTAAACCTAACAAGTAGCACCTCCTTTGTACATCAAATTTTCTGGTTTAGCTTTGGAAATTTTGGTTTAGCTTTATTCTCTGGGGCTTAGAGAAAATTGGAAAATCTGATGAGCTCGTTTTTAACTGCCTGAGTTTATTAACTTGAGTTTATGGCTTATTTAAGTCTATAAGTTTAAGTTGATAACCTCGTAAGCTGTTAAAAGTGAGTTCGTTGGATTGTCCAGTTTTAATTAAGCCCCTTATACATGCACATAATCACTTATTTGCCTGAATGTAGTCTCAGATGGTACATTCTAAAATGGTATGTGAATAATTTATCTTTCAAAGAAAAAAAATAACAAAATTAACTTTGGGGTTGTTTAGTTTTGCTGTATTTTCTTGGGCTTTTTGGAAAATTGGATGAGCTCGTTTTTAACTTGAGCTTGTGGCGTAAGTTTATTAACTTGAGCTTGTGGCTTATTTAGATCCAAAAGCTCAAATTGATAATCTTGAAGTTGTTAAAATCAAGCTAGTCATTTTTTTTCAGTTTTAAATAAGACTAGAGTGTAAGCTAAACCGAACACTCCCTTATACATGCATATAATATAATTACTTATTTACCTGAATGAAGTAGTCTCAGATAGTACGTGCTATATAAGTACGTGAATAATTTTCCTTGGAAAGAAAAAAAACTAATAAATTAACTTGGGGGTGTTTGGTTTAGCTTTATCTTCTGGGGCTTAAAGAAATTTGGAAAATCCGATGAGCTCGTTTTTAATAACGCGAGTTTATTAACTTGAGCTTATGGTTTATTTTAGTCCATAAGTTGAAAGTGATAACTTCATAACTCTTAAAAGTGAGTTCATGAGATTGTCCAGCTTTAATTAAGCCCAGAAAACAAGCTAAACCAAACACACCTTATGCATGTATATAATCGTTTATTTTCCGTGTGATGTAAGAAATTTGTGGGTTATCTTTATTTAAGTCCTGATGCGTGTTTATGTAGCTTATGTCAATGAATTTTCCATACAGGTGATTAAGTTGGGATCGAACCCGAATAATGCAGCTTAGGGAGAGATCAATAACTTAGCTATGAACAAACTAAGTTACAAAATCGTTGCTTACTAGAGGGTTTTTGGCGTGGCATTTTGGATGTGATTATTCATGTGGAATAATAAGAATCAGATATCACATTAATAAGAGTCAGATGATAGGGTTTAAAAGTGGCTTGTGTTTAAAGTTGTAAAAATCAGATAACCAACTGCTTAGTGTGACATATTTGGATTGTTTACAATTTATTTACGTCTAAATGGCCGAATCAGAATTAGTTTTGTTGTAGCTACACTGATTATCCAAACTAATTAGTTGGTCCCTAGGTTATCATACTTGATTTCACTATAACCAAACACTAGAACTTAACTACATGCCGCTTGAATACATAGTAATCTGATTATCACCTCGAAAGAGCAATCACAAACATTGCTAACTTCTTATCGTCGTTTTTGAAATATTTTGAACAGAGGTCAAGCTGAAAGAGAGTTCAAGGTTGAAGTAGAAGCAATTGGACGTGTACGCCACAAAAATTTAGTCAGGTTGCTCGGGTATTGTGTAGAAGGAGCTCACAGGTAATCTAAAATCATTGCCCCTTTGTTTCATAGTTCAAAAGTTTTCAATTCAAATTGTATAATCTACACATCAAAGGACCTTTACATGTGTTCTGCTTCATGTGTAGGATCCTCGTTTACGAGTATGTAGATAATGGAAACTTAGAACAATGGCTTCATGGAGATGTAGGACCCACCAGTCCGCTTACATGGGAGATACGAATGAACATTATACTTGGAATGGCCAAAGGGTACATTCTTGATCCAGCATCTTCATTATTCTTCCAAGAAATCCTAAACCCTTTATGGTAATTGATAGGTTGACTTATTTGCACGAAGGACTCGAGCCCAAAGTGGTTCATCGTGATATCAAGTCTAGCAACATTTTGCTCGATAGGCAATGGAACCCGAAAGTTTCGGATTTTGGTTTGGCCAAGCTTTTGGGCTCAGAAAGTAGTTATGTCACCACAAGAGTCATGGGAACATTTGGGTAAGTAGTTGCTTCTTCCTATTTATGCTCTCTTATAGAGTTGGCAATTTTGCTGAATTTACTTTTGAATGGGTCTATTTAGGCTATCTTTTGTCTCTTGGAGATCAAAAGGGTGAAATTTCTTAGCTACAAAGTAAACGGATGTGAATGGTTAAAACGCTCGAATTTTTTTGTTGCATATAATTCCTAAATCTTTTTCATTGAAAAAATTAGAAAATATTGAAAAAATGTATTTTTGTAATTACATTCGACACTTTAATTATTGTAAAAAGATGATTTAAAAAAAAAAAAAAAAAAAAAAAAAGAAGTGTCTGTCAACCCAGTATGACTCGTTTTCAGCCTTACAAAAGATGCATGTTTTGACCCCAACCCTTTTTGACCATTACCTTCCCCACCCGTTTTTCCATTTAAAGTCCTTTATGCCCAAATAACTCAATCAAACTTCCTATTGTTCTCGGTAGGTATGTTGCTCCCGAATATGCTAGTACCGGCATGTTGAATGAAAGAAGTGATGTATACAGTTTTGGGATTCTTATTATGGAGATAATTAGCGGTAGAAATCCTGTAGACTATGGTCGGCCTCAAGGAGAGGTTTGTGTTTATTTTTGGTCATCTATCTTTTTTTCTTTTTATTTTACATGGATTGATTGGATTCTAAATCAAAATAACACAGGTAAACCTTGTTGATTGGCTTAAAACGATGGTATCAAATAGAAATGCCGAAGGGGTTTTGGATCCTAAGATACCTGAGAAACCATCTTCAAGAGCATTGAAGCGTGTTCTATTAGTAGCATTAAGATGCGTGGATCCAAGTGCTCAAAAAAGGCCGAAGATGGGTCACGTGATTCACATGCTTGAAGCAGATGACTTTCCCTATCAAAATGTAAGTTTTGTGTATTAAATACGTTGCCTTTATAACATAATCCATGTTTATGGAACTCATTATCTGATTATCATGACCTACAGTCGTATAGATCAATATTATTATTTGGATTAGGCAAATTATAATCAGTACAGGTTCAAGTAAACAGTTTTGCATAATTAGGTTTAAACTAGTTGCCATGGTGTAAACACTTTCATACTAATTGCAAAAAACTGATTATGAAAGGCGAAAATAATTTTATGTAATTACACCAACACTTTTTACGTAATTCGAGATTCTTTTACTCCCACCTCTCAAGAAGTTTCTCAGGCTTCATTTTTGGTCATTTTATGTTTGCAATTATTAAATAATTTTCATTTGTCTCTCAAATAATTAAAGACCAATTCTTACAACTTTGAACAGCAAAATCACATCAAAACAGTTTCATACATCACGTTATTACAACTAATTATCTGATAAAACCTCGTGTTTGTGTTTCTTCTAAAACCAAGTTTGGATTTTCTATGCAGGAAAGAAAAGGGATTCGGGAAACTGGAAGGGATAAATCATTTGAAAAACGACAGACGGAGTCTGGTGATAGTAGCGGATGTGAGAGTAGCATCCAAACCAACAAATCAGAATTGAAAAGGCAAGAACAGCTTTAGAATGTACCTCATTGAGACATTTGTGTATAAATTGTTGTTAAATTGTCACATTCATGTAAGTTTACACGTGTTCACGACTAGTCATTGTAGATAACATAAAAAAAACTTGTTTTGAGCTGTTTTCATATATAACACTTGTTTCTTGGGTTGTTTTGGTCCGTGTGCGAAAACAATAAAATAGAAGTATTTTTATGTTGTGTGAATTTGACTTTGAACCGTGAATGCTATATAGTTTATGAATGATTGAGGTGTTAAATTCATAATCTATCCATAATTATAGCAATTTGTGTTTTGAAGAATCTGGGATCATATTTCCCGGGATTTAGTGGACTTATTGGCATGAGATTGACATCCGTGAAACATTTGTTGGTTGTATTAAGATACATGTCACATGTTAACTTTTCTAGAAAGGTTCTGCGGCCATTTTTTTTTCTCTCTTTAATAGTACTAGACTAGACGAAATAATTTACAACTTCCTTTTTTTTTTTTTCTTCTTTTTTTCTTTTTCTCTCAAGGTAGGATTTTTTTGAAGCGGCAAATATTACTCCGTATTATATATATATATATATATATACTAAAACCCATTGTTTGTACGGGCAATTTAGGGTGTCATTAAGAAGTCCATTGGCCCACGCCCTATATTTAGAGCAGTGGGTACCCAGGAGCCATGGCTCAAAATTCCCTTCCACATCAGCAAAAATCTCTATGGCACCAGAAATCTCACGGCACAACATTTTGGGCGGTACCCACGGCACCAGAAAATGTGGTGCCGTCGTCCCATTTTTTTTTTTTTTTTTTTTTTTTTTTTTTTTTTTTTTTTTTTCATAAAATAAAACATACACAATATAACTAAAAAAAACACACATTACATTAAAAAAACAAAATGCATAAAAAAAAAACCCAATACATAAACATAATAGATAAAAATGCACCCTAACCGAGAATCATACCACTTACCAAATGCCCACTTGTTTATATTATCATTCTTAATTGTATATGTATTTATTACTTGGTGCAGGTAGTTGGTAATTTAGAGCCTTTATGTAGTCTGTACACAATAAAGTGCCTTTCCAAAGAAGTAAATTTATTCTATACTATCACAGTCAAACATATCCAACTACTACATATCGTCTTCTTCTTCTCCATCTTATTAAACCTGCAACTCAAAAGAAGAAAAAAAAAAACCAACCAAACACAAACACAAATACAAACACAAACACAACATATAAACACAAACACAAACAAACCCACAAAAAAAAGAAAAAAAAAATCCACGGCGCAAGATCACCAGGGCTGGCCACCATGGCGCCAGCAGCCATGGCGCCACCCACGGTACCATGAGCCATCCAAATTTCTCGGCTGGTCCGACGGCGCTATGTTACCAGCCAAGGGTACCGAGTGCTCTTAAGAAACAAAACAGCAACAGCAGCATGCTGCCAGGTATTGTGGCGGCCTCTTATTGGCCCTTTGGAGAGCCTATCGTTCCTGTTCACTTCAGATTTAGTCTAATGATGCACATAATACAAACTCCTTTTACATTACTGACACAAAACATATGCAATTAGAATGCTAACCATACACGTGTACACTTAAACTTTACTAATGTATGGGAAAACTATACATGTGTACACTAAACCTCTACTACTCTATGGGAAAAATACAAAGGCTTATACCATTCCTGACAAAGAAGCTTCTTGAATAGTTTGGGTAACAAAAAATCCTGCATACAATAGAAAACTTCAGGGGTAACAAAAAATCCTACATACAATAGAAAACTTCAGATATTCATTGCATCAGAAGGGGGGAAAAAATCACAAGAAGAAAGTAGACCAAGTTTAAGGTTGAAGAATTAGTATTTGTTGGTTGTATTGTATTTGGTGTTCCCAGAACAGGGTAAAGATAATCAATCAAGGTACCAGATATTCACTTGAAATCGTGTAATCACTTTCCAATAGAAACTATTCGACCCTATGCCTGGGTTACACGAATATCTCTATGGGATAAGACCAAGTGATGTTCTTGTTTTAGGCACAAATCAAGAACCGAATTGCTTTCAAGAGTTTAGGTTTTCTGTGTATATTTCATGCCGATGTGTTGATCTCTATATATATTAGAGATATACTCAAAACCCTAGTCAAAGGAAAAATGAGAAAATATTGGCCAAATATTCTCCATATACTTTCCTTAATTCTAGCTATAGTGGTTACAAGACCAGAAAATCATGGTCTTAATTAAGAATTTGAAACTTCCCAAAATAGGTCAAAGTTAGTTACAAATTATATCCAGCATACCAGCAGTAGAATCTTATTCCTAGCAGCACAATAAATTGTACTAGCAGCAGAATCTATTGCCTAGCAACTCAGCAGCAGTATTATTGTACTAGCAGCAGTATCAATAACACTAGCAGCAGAATGTTCTGCCTCAGGAGTAGTATGAATAACACTAGCAGCAGAATGATCTGCATCAGCAGCATTATCCATAATACTAGCAGCAGAACCACAAACCACTAATTGAGTCAAGGTAAACATTGACCAAATGGGTGTACACTCCGTACCTCCAAACCCATTACCAGGTGTGAATTAATCCCTCAAGTGCACTAAATTTTCCAACAATCCTCCCCAAATTTAGTTCACTTCTTTTGCATGAAAAATAAACATTAAACAAACATGTGCATAAATGAAAATATCTTGAAGATTGAATTCTCATCTTAGTACATTACACGTTCAAATATTCGAGAATCAGGGTGTTCTAAGAATTGAACCCTTCAACCCATTTGAATACCTGAAGATAAAATACACACAAGTTTTAAACACTTAAAAGCTCCTGACACTATACAAGCCATGTGTCCATATCCAATTCATAAATGTTGTAAAAGCTAAAAGTCCAAAGCTTCCTGAAGCGGCAAAACTTCAACATTTACATAGGTGGTTCCTCTTTATTCATGCTCCTGCTAAGCACTTTTTCAAAGAAAATTAACCATTGAGAAGTAAAGACTTCATCCTCCTTTTCAGCAGGTTCTGAGCACAACCTTGGGATGTAAAATAAAACATGTGCTCCAGTACACTAAATGTTCAGCTTTCCACATTGAACTCAGCTCCCAAGTTTCCTCAGGAGGGAGTTGGGTGTCTTAGCATTCAGTGACTAAGTTGGACTTAAACCCATCCCTTTAGCAGACTTTAAAACCAAGTCTCTAGCCAAACCCTTCGTCAAGTGACCAGCTAAGTTTTGTTGAGATCTAACAAACTCTATAGATACCACCCCATTCATGATAAGCTCACGAATCATGCTATGCCTGACACCTAAGTGTCTAGACTTCCCATTGTACATCTGGCTATAAGCCTTTGCCAATGTAGCAGCACTATCACAACGGATAGAAATAGGTGCTATAGGTTTAGGCCACAATGGAATCTCAAGAAGCAAGTTTTTCAACCATTCAACCTATTTACCAGCTGCAGCTAAAGCCACAAATTCAGATTCCATAGTAGAACTGGTGATGCAAGTTTGCTTCTTGGATGCCCAAGAAATTGCACCTCCACCAAGTATGAATACCCGGCCACTAGTAGACGAATTGTCTTCAGTGTTACTGATCCAGCTTGCATCAGTGTATCCTTCTAACACTGAAGGATAACCAGTATATGAGAGACTATAATCCATAGTTCTCTTCAAATACTTCAGTACCCTCTGAATTGCTTGCCAATGATGAGCACTAGGATTACTAGTATACCTGCTCAATTTTCCCACAGCAAATGCAATATCAGGCCTTGTACAAGTCATGGCATACATTAGGCAGCCAATCACCCTAGAATACTCAAGTTGAGATACAGCCTTACCAGTATTAGGCATGAGCTTCTCACTTGTATCCATAGGAGTACTCACTGGAGTACAATCAAAGTAATTAAATTTTCTCAACACTTTCTCAATGTAATGAGACTGAGATATAGAAATCTTGTTACTTTCATGTTTAATCCTTATACCAAGGATAACATTAGCCTCCCCCATATCCTTCATGGAGAACCTTGATGACAAAAATTCCTTTGTTAGGTCAACTTGATTTTGGTCAGTGCCAAAGATCAACATGTCATCAACATATAGACAAATGATGACTCCTTTACCAGATTCATCAAATTTGCTATATACACATTTGTCAGACTGATTAAGTGAATAACCACTAGACAAAACCACTTCATCAAATTTTTGATGCCATTGTTTAGGTGCCTGCTTTAGTCCATATAAGGACTTAATCAGTTTGCACACCTTATTTTCATTGCCAGGCATGATGAATCCCTGAGGTTGGTTCATATACAGCTCCTCATCCAATTCACCATTCAAGAAAGCTGTCTTCACATCCATCTGATGAATAATCAGATTGTGAATTGATGCCAAAGCAACTAGCAATCTTATGTGTGGGAAACTAGAAGGGGGGTTGAATAGTTTACCGGTTTTAATTTCTTTTAAAAATCTTGTTTTAAAAGTTTGTTATTGGAAACTTTGATTCGAACTCTATGTGTAATCAATCAACACCAATATGAACTACACACTAATCTAACAAATGGTAAATAATAAAAGTAAAGAGTAGAGTTGGAAAGATCAAACCGAGACAAAGGATTTATAGTGGTTCGGCTACGAAGCTCTTCTTCGCCCTACTCCACTCCCGAGTACCACACTCGAGAGTTTCAAACACTATATCAACAACCTCCCTTCAGGCGGAGAAAACCGTACACGTCGCTTATCCTATTACCGACACTAAGCTAGATGTCGAGTGCTAATCTTAGCTAGCACCAATCTACCAAGGTCCACATGACCAATCACACAAGCCCAATGGCTACACGAGATCACCAAGATCTCAACACGATCACAATGATCAACACACTCTCAACTAACACTAATCTATCGACCCTTGATCTTCTTGATCAATCACACAAGCCCAATGGCTTTAAGAGATATCCACTATCTCTATAAGATCACACTTGATCTTTACTCTCACTCACAAAAGATAAATAAACTTGATGTATGCTATGATACAACAAGGTTGTAACAAGTGTTACAAAAACCTAACAACTATAACTCTTGTATCTTCTTGAATACTTTGAGTTCTTCTCTTACTAATGAAGAGGAATGATAACACCTTGTATCAACTTGGATACTTGTGTTCTTCTCTTGCCAATGAAGAGGAATGATAACACCTTGTATCAACTTGGATACTTGTGTTCTTCTCTTGCTAATGAAGAGGAATGAAGAGGAATGAAGAGGATCTCTTGGTGGATGATTGGATCACTCTTAAAACAAAAGAAAACTAATCTAAATGACCTAAAGAAGAGAAAGGTGTGAGAGGTTTAAACTCAGAAGTTTTTCTGTGTGAAAGGGTACCTAAAATCTGTGAAAGGGGTTGGTATTTATAGGCAAAGAAAATCTAAATGTTACAGAAAAAATAGTATGGACGGCTCCACTAAACATGCCACGGCTCCACTAAATTTAGTGGAACCGTGGAGCCGTCATAGACTAGGACGCTCCAAATTTTGTCTTTTCTGGTGAAAACTTATTTGGGGAAGGTTGGAGCTGATTTTGGGGGGAAAAATAGCTGTTGTGATTTTCAAACATATTTTTCCATTAAAACATTTCTTAATAATTCAAAAATAATTTGTCATATGTATTTTTGAAAAAATGTTTTGTCCCATTAAAATGTGAAGTCTCAAAACACAAATTCACTTCTTTGATCATTTGTCAAGTTGTAAATTTGTTCAAGAGTGATTTGCGTAGAAACGGGATCTTCCGATTAAAAACTTGTTTACGTTAATTTTAACGTAACGTGATTTCACATTTTGTCATCCTCAAAACGTGAAGTAATCGAAAGATATAAATAACGTTTTTAGAACATTATTTGCATCAACATTATGGTACTGATACGAGCTACAGGGGCATAAGTATCAAAATAGTCAATCCCTGACTTTTGTTTAAAGCCTTGAATGACTAGTCTAGCCTTGAACTTTTCAACAGTTTCATCTACCTTCATTTTCTTTTTGAAAATCCATTTGCAACCCAAAGGTTTGCAACCAGGTGGTAGATCAGCCAACACCCAAGTGTTGTTGCCCGTGATGGAGTCCATTTCATCATTTATTGCCTCTTTCCAGAAAGCAACATCCTGGGACTTCATTGCTTCATCAAATTTTTTGGGATCATCCTCAACATTAAAGCAATAGGAGTGTTGGTCAGAGACCTCATCCCTTGTTCCTTCAATTAAATATAATTGAAACTCAGGTCCAAATGACTTTGGAGTCCTGACCCTTTTGCTCCTTCTGAGCTCAGGTTCAGGTTGTTGAACCACAACCTCATCAGGGACCTCATCAGAGATCTCTGATACACCAACATCATTAGTTCCATTAGGAATCCTCTGACTTGGTCTAGGGACTGATGAGAATCTATTCTCATCAAAGATTGCATCCCTTGATTCAATTATTGAGTTAATTGAAACAGATTCATTAGGTTCAATAACATAGAACCTATATGCCTTGGAATGCTCAGCATATCCAACAAAGATGCATTCAATGCCTCTTTCACCCAAAGTTTTTAATTTTGGATCAGGGAGTTTCACAACAGCCCTACAACCCCAAACCCTGAGATAATTCAGGTTGGGTTTCTTTTTAGTCCAGAGTTCATGGGAACTCTATTTAATAAATAGCAAGCTGTTAACATAGCTTCACCCCAGAACCCTTGACTCAGCCCAGAATAGGACAACATGGAATTAACCATCTCCTTCAGCACCCTGTTTTTCCTTTCAGAAATACCATTTTGCTGAGGAGTATAGGGAGCAGTCGTTTCATGGATTATACCAACAGACTGAAAATACAGAGTATCCATGTACTCACCTCCCCTATCAGTCCTTAATCTCTTGATCAGGGACTCTTGTTGCAATTCAACTTCAGTTTTAAATACTTTAAATTTATCTAATGCTTCATCCTTAGTATGCAATAAATAAACATAACAATACCTAGAAGCATCATCAATAAAAGTCACAAAGTATTTCTTATTCCCCAAAGAGGGAGTAGCATGTAAATCACATAAGTCACTGTGAACCAGTTCCAATATTTTAGTTTCACGTTTCACACTTTGAAATGGTTTCTTAGTTATCTTGTTCATCATACAAGTTTTACACCTTTCAGTGTCCATGTCAAATGCTGGGATTAACCCATCCTTAGACATATCTTGCATTCTTTTAAAATGTACATGGCCAAGTCTAGCATGCCAAAGGGTTGAATCATTTAAATTAGAAGTTGACATGAAAGCAGAATTAACCATATCATGAACAATATTAAGTCTGAACATACGATTACATAAATAACCAAAGCCAATAAACACACCATGTTTAGACAAAACAAACTTATCAGATTCAATAACTTGTTTATAACCACAATTATTCAAAATACTACTAGAAACTAAGTTTTTCCTAATAACAGGAACATGTAAAACATCAAACAAAGAAACAATCTTTCCAGAACTAAACTTCAAATCCACACATCCTCTTCCATGCACCAGGGCTGTTGACTCATTTCCCATATGAAGAATAGAACCATCATTCATTGACTCGTAGGTCTTGAACCAGCTTCTATCTTTACACACATGAGTTGTTGCTCCAGAGTCAACCCACCACGCAACATCATCATCCTGCACAAAGTACACATCAGATATATATGTAACATAATAAATCTCAAAAGACTTATCAAATATATTCTGACCTTTTAGGGAATTGGCATTACCATTCCCTCCACTTGTGCCTGATCCATTGACTTTATTGCCAATCTTAACACCTTTACAATCCTTCCTGAAGTGTCCAGTTTTACCACACTTCCAACAAGTAGCTTTAGACTTCTTGTTAGGATCAGTCTTGGTGTTATCCTGATGCTTACGTTTGCCCTTGTTGTCATTGAACCTGGTGGAGTTGTTATGCTCTACCATATTGACAACTGATGGACCAGCAACATTGCTGCTCTTTGGCTTGTCACTTTCATGTGCTTTGAGTGATTCCTCAATGCGCAAATGACTACCCAACTCAACAAGAGTTAATTCCTCCTTCTTATGCTTTAGCATATGCTTGAAATCTTTCTAAGAAGGAGGTAATTTATCGATGATACAAGAGACTGAAATAGCCTCATCCATGTTCATCTTGTGTTGTGTGAATCGACCAAGTATACTAAGAAGTTCATTGTATTGTTCCATGACAGGTCTAGAATCGACCATTTTGTAATTGTTAAAATTACTTACAAGGAACTTCTTACTTGATGCATCCTCAGCCATATATTTGGCTTCCAAGGAATCCCATAGTTCTTGAGAAGATTCAACATTTTGATAAAGATCAAATAGAGAATCAGACATACCATTGAGGATTAATCCTCTGCAGACATAATCATCATTCTCCCATTTGCTTCTGTTCCTTATCTGTTCCATAGTAGCATCATCCCCATGATCTTCAGGAATGGATGTGGTCAGCACATAAACCACATTCATGCTTGACAACAAGAAGTTCATCTTCTTTTGCCACCTTCTGAAATTGACACCTTCAAACTTTTCCAGTTTGGAAAAGTTAGCAGCCATATGCCTCATAGCAGCCGCCATTGATTATCACTAAATAGTTTCTATTGATTGTTGGTTGTGTTTCGTGTTTGGTGTTCCCAGAACAGGGTAAAGATAATCAATCAAGGTACCGGATATTCACTTGAAATCGTGTAATCACTTTCCAATAGAAACTATTCGACCCTATGCCTGGGTTACACGAATATCTCTATGGGATAAGACCAAGTGATGTTCTTGTTTTAGGCACAAATCAAGAACCGAATTGCTTTCAAGTGTTTAAGTTTTCTGTGTATATTTCATGCCGATGTGTTGATCTCTATATATATTAGAGATATACTCAAAACCCTAGTCAAAGGAAAAATGAGAAAATATTGGCCAAATATTCTCCATATACTTTCCTTAATTCTAGCTATAGTGGTTACAAGACCAGAAAATCATGGTCTTAATTAAGAATTTGAAAATTCTCAAAATAGGTCAAAGTTAGTTACAAATTCTATCCAGCATACCAGCAGTAGAATCTTATTTCTAGCAGCACAATAAATTGTACTAGCAGCAGAATCTATTGCCTAGCGACTCAGCAGCAGTATTATTATACTAGCAGCAGTATCAATAACACTAGCAGCATAATGTTCTGCCTCAGCAGTAGTATGAATAACACTAGCAGCAGAATGATCTACATCAGCAACATTATCCATAATACTAGCAGCAGAACCACAAACCACTTAATTGAGTCAGGGTAAAGATTGACCAAATGGGTGTACACTCCGTACCTCCAAACCCATTACCAAGTGTGAATTAATCCCTCAAGTGCACTAAATTTTCCAACAGTATTGGTAACACAGGTATGTTCATCTAACTTTTTTACATATGTGTATTATTTTAATGTATGCAACTTAAATATGGGTACATCAGTTTCAATTATGCTACATTTATATGTTTTTTTCTTTTTCTTTTATTTTTTTAATCTTTGCTTATAGCTGATGTTTTACTATAGACCTGGAAAAAAAAAATACATAATATTGCATCTTACATGTACACAATATCCTGTTCCTCTGTACTGTTTTTTCATCCTTTCATATTCCATGGATAGTGAAACTGTTAAGAAGAGAGCAGAAAATTGTAGCATTAGTAGTAGTATAGCAGATGCTGAGAAAAGAAGTTTTGGAAGCACTAAGTTTGCAGTAGCTACTAACTTTTTAAGTGAAATTGAAAAAAATATTTGTCATTCGAATGAAAATGAAACAGTACCCTGCATATATGAGAATGCCAAAACATCAGTTACATATTCTACCAATTTAGAAAAAAAAGGGTATCATGAAAATAAGGATGACAATGCATCAGCAAAGAATTGTGGAAGGCGGTTTGTTCACAAACCCATAACACCAATTGCATCCTTGCAATATGGTATGAACCACACACCTACACATATTCACCATATCTCAAACAAACCAATACCACCTCCCATGTTACACGATCTATTACAACAAAGAAAAGGCAAAATCCAGATACAACAGGACCTTTAGAAATATCCAATGCCAGAGTATTGTCATAATACGTCAACTAATGATAGAGGTAAGTGTTACAATTGTGGTTTTTATAGGTGTACTAAATATGCTGTCTCTTTTGCAGAATTGATTAAAGGAAACGACATGTGTAAAAAACAAGTACATGAAAGGAATTTGCAAGAAGGAAATTCAAATGATACTTTTTTTCGGCTTAAAAATTATCCGAGTTTGCCTTCTGTTCAAAATAGCTATTCAAACATTAATAAACAAAAAATACCTTTGGAAAGTGGAACGATGCCTACGGAAATTTTGGCCAATATTAACAACTGTAAACGGAAATGTGATACAAGTGAAGCAACAATGGTTAATCACCTAAAGAAAATGAAAGGTAACGGCTATTATGATTATACCCAAATATAAATTGATATAAACAGTGGCGTTTACAAAATGTTAACCCTATTTTCAGTTTCAGTCTTACCAGCAAACACCCAGACCTCCAGGCCCTATGATCTCTCTTGCAATGTGCAAACTGAATGTAGTGGACAAAATTTACAAACGCTTGTGCACAATGCAAAAACCTTGGACTCTATCCATGGTTGCCAGATCAGAATGCCCACTCTTTGTATGCAAACTAACAATACAGGTATGGAACTTCAAACTACTACATCACTAATGAAACAACCATTTTGGTATCATAAAAAACACTGTACACATGTAGTGTTACACTTACGACATATTTTAAATTGGCTTATAGATATATCATCCAATAAATTAAAAAGAACATTTGAGCCTCAAGAGAGTGATGGAAATTGCAAATATACAAGCTG
The DNA here is from genome assembly GCA_021014915.2 of Artemisia tridentata subsp. tridentata. Classification (NCBI taxonomy): domain Eukaryota; kingdom Viridiplantae; phylum Streptophyta; class Magnoliopsida; order Asterales; family Asteraceae; genus Artemisia; species Artemisia tridentata. The sequence goes on from CP139502.1 coordinate 277,809,021, forward strand.
CAATATTATAAGAGCATGTGTTTCCATAAATAGTATTGAAAATACCGCTATGGAAACCAATATACAAGCGTCTCCAACTAATGAAGGTAACCTTTAGAATATGCATTAGTTTCTATTTTCCATTATGTAGTCTTCATAACATGTGATTATACATTTATTTGTCATTTCTTATTCGGTAAAAAAGACCTTAAATTGGCATAAAATTGTTGACAAACCTACAGGGGATCAGGCTGGCCAATGCTATCAGTCTACCTCTAATACAGTTCAACAGCAACGGCCAAAAAGACAACGTGCAAACACTTATAATGCCAGTAATGCAACATCAAATATATCTAGAGGTACCATCATCTATTAATATGTTTCTATTGTTGTTACAACATCAATACTACACTTACTTTACCTCAATTTCCTAACAATGTTTTTTTACAGCTGTTTCACATGTGTATATTGATATTGGAGACTGCGACTGGGCGTGTGATCATTGTGGTGCTAGATTTTGGTATGCTGAAAGGCTCAAAAGTTCTACACATCAAAGGGTTCGATATAATCGTTGCTGTGGGGAAGGGAAAGTGCGTCTGCAACAGCAACTTGATTCACCAGATTCTATAAAACAATTATTCAAGGACAAACATTTTATGGAAAATATACGGGCATATAACCAAATGTTTAGTATGACATCATTTGGTGCTCAGATAGATGAGCGTGTTAACGATGGAAGAGGCCCTTATGTCTTTAAAATTTCAGGGCAAATATATCATTGGATAGGTACGCTATGTCCACCAAACAATGAAGCTCCTAAGTTTTTGCAGTTATACATATACGACACGAAAAATGAAGTCGAAAACAGGCTAACGTATTTTCGTGGGACAACTTGAGACACTTTGAAACCAGAAATTGTTCGTCAGCTTATACAAATTTTAGATGAACATAATCAATTGGTAGCATTGTTCAGGACTGCACGTGACATATGTAATCAAGAAAATGTACCTGACTTCAAGATTAATCTTTATAATGTCGACGGGGCTCGCGAATACCAATTGCCGACTACAAACATCTTGGGTGCTATAATTTTTGAAGATGGACCTAATACCAATACAGATTACGATGTAATCATACACAAAAAAGGTGTAGGTCCTCAAAGAATTAACAAGCTGCACTCGACATATATGGCATTAAAATTTCCACTTCTTTTTGTATATGGTGAACCAGGATACAACACCAAATTGAGGTTACATATACGTAATGTGAATGGTGGAAGATCAAATATGTCTATGAACACCTACTATACATACCAGTTACATGAAAGGCCTCATCTTTATGGGTTACTATTCAAAGGGGGAAGATTATTTTAACATTATGTTGTGTCAGTATATTGTGCACTAGAACAAGATCAACTTGATTTTGTAAGAGCAAAACAAAATAACATTAGAAGTGAGTACTTATCAGGTATTTATGATGCAATTTCAAAGGGCGATCGTTGTGGTGCCGACATAGGCAAACGTATAATCCTTCCTTCAAGTTTCACTGGCGAACCGAGGTATATGTACAGCCATTACCATGATGCTCTTGCCATCTGCAGAGTACTGGGGAATCCACAGTTTTTCATTACATTCACATGTAATGTAAACTGGCCAGAAATCCGGAGATACATGCAACGGTATCCTGAACTTTCACCATCCGATAGGGCTGACATTATTGATCGGGTTTTCGAACAAAAGGTTCAGGATTTTGTTAAAGCTTTAAAAGAAGGCAGCATATTTGCACATGCTACCGGAGGTATGTACTTTTTATTTCTTAAATTATTAAAAAAAATAATACTGATAATAATAAATAAAAATTAAAATAAATTATATATAATAATAAAAAAATAATAATACCTTTAACTAACTTAATTTATTCTTCTATGATTAATAATGCAGTCTTATACACAATAGAATTCCAGAAACGTGGCCTTCCCCATTGTCACACTCTACTATGGCTACATTCAAGCGACAAAATACGATCGGCCGAAGATGTTGAAAAATTCATCTGTTCAGAATTACCTGAAAAGACAACAGATCCAGAAGGATATAAAGTTGTTTCTGAAATGATGATACATGGGCCGTGTGGAGCAGTTAATCCAAATGCCCCATGTACGGACAAAGGTAAGTGTACAAAAAACTTTCCTACAAAATACAACGACAGAACATTTTTTGACAAAAATGGACATGTACATTATCAAAGAAGAAAAACTACAGCTTACGTGATGCGAAACAAAGTAAGGCTAGATAACACGTATGTTGTTCCATACAATAGACAACTGTGCCTTATGTTCAACGAACATATAAATGTTGAATATTGTGGATGGAGCATGCTGATAAAGTACTTATTCAAATACATATCAAAAGGAAGTGACAGAATTGCAGTACAAATAGCTAAACCACTCGGTCAACCATCAACATCAGGAGACGGTGTAAGAATCCATGTTGATGAAATAAAAAATTTCATAGACGGCCGTTTTATATGTCCTCATGAAGCTTGCTGGATAATATTTAACTTTCCTATACACCACCGAGAAACCAGCTGTCCAGATTCTTTCTGTGCATCTGGAAGGTATGGAACAGGTAAGCTTTCGCGACAAAGAACCTTTGGGATATGTTGTCAGTGATGATGGAAGAACATTGACAACACTTACTCAATGGTTTGCATTCAATAATTCATATAAAGAAGGCCGACATCTTACGTACTTAGATTTCCCTTCTGCCTTCGTTTGGTATGAAGAATCAAAAACATGGAAGCGTAGAAAATACAGGACAAGATCATCAATCGGAAGACTCGCGTACGTGCATCCTGCTGCAGGGGATCTCTTCTATTTGAGAATGCTTTTATGTCATCAGAAGGGTTGCAGATCATTTTCTGATTTACGCACAGTCAACAACAAAATATTCCCTACATATCGAGCAACATGCCAGGCGATGGGACTACTAAAGGACGATAGAGAATGGGAGACAGCATTGCAAGAAGCAGCTATTTCAGCAACAGCAGCAGAACTACGTACATTGTTCGCTCACATCTTGCTTTATTGTGAAGTTGCAGATACCGTGAAGTTATGGGAAAAGCACTGGACACTAATGATCGATGATATTCCAGAAAAAGCATCTGCCATGACTCATATAAAAAATCTTCATATCAACGACCCAGAAATGAAAGGATATGTTCTACACGAGTTAGAAATGATATTCAACAACTGTTCCAAAACAGTCACAGATTTCGGCCTTGAATTGCCTCCAAAACATTTGCTAGACGACTTACACAACAAATTGTTGATGGAAGAAAAAAATTACAATCGTGACGAGTTGAAAGAAGAAGTTGCGCTTGCAGTTAAAAAAATAAATTCAGAACAGCAAATAATCTACAATCTTATTGTTGATGCATGTAGTACCAATCAACAACAATTACTGTTTGTCTATGGCCATGGAGGAACAGGAAAAGCTTTTTTATGGAAGGCAAATAATTAACAGGCTGCGTTCAGAAGGAAAGATAGTACTAGCAGTTGCATCTTCTGGAATTGCATCTTTGTTACTTCCATCTGGCCGAACAGCCCATTCAAGATTCAAAGTGCCATTTGAATTAATAGATGAATCAATGTGTCATGTTAAAAAAAAGACGCTGGTTACAAAACTACTATCGGACACAGACTTGATCGTTTGGGATGAAGCCCCATTGAATGACCGAAGATGCTTTGAAGCACTTGATCGAACTCTTAAAGATGTTCTCAACAATACATATAAACTATTTGGTGGCAAATCAGTAATGCTAGGTGGCGACTTTAGACAAACATTGCCAGTTAAAAAGAAAGGCACAAAGTCAGATATACTGAGTGCATCAATAACTGCTTCATACCTTTGACAACATTTTAAAGTATGCAGATTGACACAAAACATGAGGCTACTACAAAGAGAAGTTGACGATCAGGAAAGAAACAAGACAACAAAATTTTCTTCATGGTTATTAGACATAGGAGATGGTAAAATAGGCACTCCTGATGAAGAAGATGCACAAAATGGCAGTTGCGTCACAATTCCTGAAGAATACCTAATTCCGGATACCACCGAGGGTCTACCAACACTTATTAATTTCATCTATGATGAAAAGACATTGCAATCACCAACTGCACAGATCTTACAGGAAAAAGCAATCGTCTGCCCTAAAAATGAAACAACGGATGCAATAAACGCAGAGATTTTGTCATGGGTCAAAGGAGAAACCACAACATACATAAGTTCTGATGAAGCTATTCCTCTTGGAAAAGACGGTGCTGCAAATGAGCTGCTATATCCACCAGAGTTCCTAAATACACTAAAATTTCCCGGTTTACCACCAAATAAGCTGTTACTTAAAATTGGAACTCCAATTATGCTACTTCGCAACGTGGACTTAGGATGTGGACTATGCAATGGAACAAGAATGATTGTGAAACAACTGTTGTCAAACTTGATACAAGCAGCAATTATCACAGGCAACAGGATTGGAGAAAAAGTTTTTATTCCAAGAATTACTTTGAAAGCTACAGATCCCAAACTGCCTTTTATCTTCAAAAGGAAATAGTTTACAGTGAAGGTTTGCTACGCAATGACAATCAACAAGAGCCAGGGACAGTCTCTAAGCAAGATCAGAGTTTACCTACCTGAACCTATATCCGCACATGGGCAACTTTATGTTGCACTCTCACGAGCTACAACGCCTAATGGTCTCAAAATCCTTACAAAAAGACACAACCACCCACCCAACACAACCAAAAACATAGTATACAAAGACTTTCTCTACACAATTGCTTAAACAGAGGTTTAAGTAGTGAGCATTATACTGCACAAAATATTTAACATAAATGTTAGCATTAGTGTTACTTTGCATTAACTTATTTTGTTATTTACAAATTGCATTATATAGACTTGCAAAAAAAAAAAAGTACTGTCCTTTATATATATATTTTTTAAACTAAATTTATTATTCTAATATTTAAATTTGTGTACTGCAGCATGGTTCTAACACCAATCGAAGAACTCAAACCTGGAGACAGGGAAAAAAATGATAGATTTGAAAGTATATCGTTCATGGACCGCTCGAGATCCTCCAGATACAACTGAGAAAGGATACCATGCAATCTTATTAGACAGACAGGTAATTTACATATATAATACTATATAAACATCATTATGTTTGCTTTATTGTAACAATATTTTATATAACTAGGGAACTGCAATACAAGCCAACATGGTAGCTGATGACATACATCATTTCAGACCTATTCTTATACCTGGCCTAGCATACCGTGTATCAGGCTTTAACTGCATTAAAACAGAAAACTGGCAACAAACGCTTCATAACAAAACCTCACTCTCATTCACCAGACTGACACAATTGGATCCTATCCCATCTGAATCATTCCCAAACCACTATTTCAACTTTGTATCCTACAATCAGTTGCCTAACAAAATATTTGACCCACGAGACAAAGGAAAAAAAGAGTATCCAGTTCTTACGGGTACCAACAAACACATTTAAATTCCTTTACTTACCATAATAACAAAAAAATTTATATCTATAACCATGTTTGAATGTCCAGATTACATTGGATGTTACATTACATCCGGAGAACCAAGAGACATTAATGCGAAAAGTGGAAATACAAAATCTCAAGTAAGTCATTTTCCTAAAGAAAAACAAAAATTTACGTGTACAATAGATTAAATGCATTACTTATATTTGAAAGTTTTTACATAAACAGTCGAAATTCCATCGAATTGACATTATGGGATGAGCTCGCAGACAGATTTGAAAAAGAAGCTATTGAGAAACTTGAAAGGCCAATCATAATAGCCGTGAGTTCATGTAGAGTTTCAAAATATCAAAACAGAGGTACTGTTAGTAACATTTGTGGAAAACTAGAAGGGGGGTTGAATAGTTTTACCGTTTTAAAATTCTTTTGCTTTGAATACTTAACGTGATTTCAAGTTATGCAAACAATAAACAATATATGACAAGTAAGTAGAGAAAGAAACAATAAAACCACAACACGGATGTTTATAGTGGTTCGGTCTACAAGGACTCTCTTCCTTGCCCTACTCCACTCCTCGAGCCTCTAACTCGAGAGTTTTTCTTCACTAAGAAACAAGCTCCCTTCTCGGCGGAGAAATCCTTTATACACGTCGCTTACACTTTTTCCAGTACAAAGCTAGATACCGTGTTCTTTTACAAGGGCACAACCACTCCCGACACTCTATGTATTTTAAGGACTAAAATACTAACCGGACTCTACTGAGGTATATGAATGATTGGTACAACAATGATGTGTGAAAAACAACTAATTCACACAGTGACTAATCTAACAAGTCTTGCAAGGCTTAGTTGAAGCTTGTAATGCTTTGATCTCTTTGCTACAAAAGAAAGATCACTAAGAATGTAATATGTAATATGAATGGGTTAGTAATGAATGAAAGAATGAATGAATGTTGTTTATGCTAAAAGTGATGAGTAAACATGAATGAGCAGCTTGCTATTTATAGGCAAACTGAGATAACAACCCACGGATTTGGCGGATCCAATTTTAGGGATCCGTCCCTTATGCATTTTGGATCCGCGGGTCCTGACAGCAAATCTTCCAAAATCTTTCTCAAATCTTGCCAAGATATTACCATATCCAATTCTTTGTGTGAAGATTTAACCATGATATTCTTAAGATTTTCAAGATATCCTAAAGATATCAATATGATGTATGCAATGATGTCATTGTACATATTCTATTTTAAGAAATAAAATGTAATATGTAAATGTAAATGTATGTAACATGTATGTACCATGTATGAACTAGTGATCATGTATGTAGCATGTTATGAGTTTTAAAAGCTTATAACTATATATGTAAAAGACTTAACTTATATTTATGCTTTCCTAAAGATAAATTTTATAATTGTCATTAACAAAATATAGCAAAGATCGTAAAATATAAATAACATTTTTTAGACAATATTTGTATTAACAATCTCCCCCTTTTTATTGATGACAAAACATAAAGTTTATTTTTAAGCAATGAAATAAATAAAGTGCAAGTCTTTTAAAAATATAGATTAAACTAATTTTATGCAAATTTAAAATCAATTTTGCCATTTTAAATTGTATGAAATGTATGATGTATGAGTTTAATATAATCTCCCCCTTTTTGTCGAAACAAAAAGAGAAAATGCATAGCGGAATGTAGTGAATGGCCCTTGGTGATTACTCCCCCTAATTGGAGTGCCAAGTATGATGAGACATGGATTTTGAGTGCTTAATAGCTCCCCCTTAGACAATACTCCCTAATTGGAGTGCCAAGTTTATGATGCTTGAATCTACAAAAACAAAGGTTAGTGCTAGATGAGCTCCCCCTTGATCAATACTCCCCCTTGTTAGGGTGCCAAAGTATATGATTTAATGATGAATGATGCTACAAAAATAAAGGTTAGTGCATGATTAGCTCCCCCTTGATCAATACTCCCCGTTGCTAGGGTACCAACGTATATGATACAAGGATGAGAAATGCTAAAAAACAAAGGTTAGTTGTAGATAAGCTAACCAAGTAATATGATGCATGAGTGATGAGATCTACAAAGGTTCAACCAAGAATAATAGTTCAACTCATTCAACCAAGTATAATAGGTCAACCCAAGTATAATAGTTCAAACCAAACACAATTGTTCAAACCAAGTATAGTAGTTGAAACCAACCATATAATGCACAATTAGTGATCACAATCAACACATGAACAACAACAAACACCTTTCAATTTGAAAATTATTTGTGACAAATGCCACAAATGAAGATGCTTACAAAGGAAATAAAAGTAGAAAATAACTAATAAAGAAAAAAAAAAGAGTCCTAAACATAAAAATCCTAGAAAAGAAAAAATTCTAAGAAAAGCTCCTAGTGAGCATCTATTGTGGTGGGTGTGAAAGAGCATTGAGTCACTCAAGGATATGGTTCAAGATGAACCTTATCTCATTTTGCAACTCATGAACCAAAATGTTGGTTCTTTGAGTGAGATGGGCGGTCCGCTCACACATGGGACAACCATGTGATGAACTCAAATAAGTACATTTTATTACCATCATTTATCCTATTAATTTGACTTGTTTTATTATATTATCTATGAGGATTGATACTTAATCGTTTACTTTTGTAATTCTCAGGTAAAAACAAGCATTTGGTGAAACTTGGCGATTTTGGACTAATTATGGAGCAAAACATGCAAGAAGTTAAGAGTCTACTGAAATGTACAAGATCAAGACATTCTGCTCCAGATGCGCCGCATCTTGCTTATCACATACGGCGCATCACTATCAATATTTCACCAGATACGATCCAAGATACAAGAGGACATGCGCCGCATCCATGAATGAAGATACGCCGCATCTTCTGGCGGTGTACGAATATTCCTGAATATATTAATCTTGGACCCCACGCGAAGTTAAGTCAATGCGCCGCATCTACTTACTAGATGCGCCGCATCTTACCCTCAGACAGAAACTATAAATACCCAAAGACCAGACGAATTCGAGAGGCAGATATATATTATATACGAGACCGAAGTACAGAAACCCTAGGACGAATTCAGTCAAGGCAGCAGCACAAGACACACCCGAACGAAGATACAAGAGCTGTAAGAAGGTGCTGCATGTGTTTAATTCATTAAGTAGTTTTGTTTTATTGTGTTAGTAAACTTTAATTCATCAGGATTGATGGCTTGTGTAATGTGACAACGGAAAGATTGCACTCCCTTAAAACTGCTTTCCCATCAATTAAAGTTTATATGTTGATGTCTTTGGTTACTACTTATTAGTGCATTGATAACCTCTATGTTTATTAGTGGCCTGCGCATTTGACTGCGGAAAATAATGTGGCTCCCACGGTTGTTACTAAATTGATCACTTAGGAATAACTTTTAGACATAAGTAATCATTAAGGGTTTACTCGCCGATAAGAATAGGACCAACGAGAAAGGATTAACTACATACACTTCATATAAAACTATCAATAAAACAAGTGACAATCTACTTAATCATAAGGACAGATCTTCTTATTGTCTCAAGTATTTATCTGTGTACGTGTGTGCTACTTGCTGATTCGTGCCTATTGGTTTAGTTTATTATTTAATTGCAACCAAATCGTGCCAGTCTCTCAGGCTGAACCCCCTTGCGTTAGATTAGGTTGTATAGCTAACTTAATATATTAAAATACTGATTAGAATAACTAGATAATACGTTCCACTCTTAGTGATCGACACTCTACTTACCATTATATTCATATTGACCGGGTACACTGCTCGTTAAGTGTGTGTGTTATTGATAAGTCGGCTAAATATAAATTTAAAACTTGAGTAGGCATTAATACTGCTAAACCGCAACGACACATCGCACGCATCACCATGTCTAGGGAAGTGGGGAGGAAGGTTTGGTTCATTTTTTGGTGGTGTTGGTGGTGGAGGTGGTGGAGCTTGAGTTGATTGGTGGTTTGGGTTTGGTGGAGACATGATGGAGGCAAGCAATGTGGATTGTAAATCCATTGCTTCATTAAGGTGGGAATCCACCATGTTTGAAAAGGCGTAGAGGCGATCAAGTTCCTCATTAATCTCACCTTGATTTTGTGGTTGATTAATCCACATTGAATCATCAATGGCTTGAAGGGTGGAAGTTGGTGAAAGAGGTTGAGGTTGAGCTTGATGTGGTGGAGCTTGATCACGGTAAAGAGGACCGTGAATGTCCCTATAGATAGGGTGAAAAACTAGTTGTTTTTGTTGTGAAGGTTGAGCCTCAAGAGGCATTGGTGGTGGATTGGTGGATCTAGTTGGAAGATCTTCCAAGGTTTCTAGATAGGGATGTGGTGAGGTTGGTGGAGTTGCAAACAACTCAATGGGTTGGAGTTTGGGTGAATGAGGAGGTGATGGTGATCTTGTCACTTGAGATGGTGCGGGTGGTGGTGTGGTAGCCACTGGAGTTTTAGTGGGTGGTGGAGTGGTGATTATGATATGGGGTGGTGTTTGAGTTGATAAAGTAAGGAAGTTCTCATTTGCAATGGGAGATGAGATGTTCAAAGGTGATGATTCTTCGGATGAAGAGTTGAGATTAACAAAACATCAAGGTCTAACACTCATTCTTGCTGTTCTTCTGTGTGGTCTGGATGTTGAGGAGTTGTTTGATTTAGGCATTGTGAGGGAGAAGGTTGCTTAGAAATGCAGAAATGTTGCTTAGAAATGATGGTGAAGATGTGAGAAATGATCAAACAAAAGCTCCTAATTTATAGACTCCAAGGTTTATGGAAGAGTGTGTTTGGATGTGATGTTGATCCATAGAAATATGTTGGTTTCTAATGATTTGGAAGAAGAAAAGAAGCTAGTCACATCATCAAAGTCAATCCATAAAGATGGAGTTGAGTAAGATGAAGAAGATATGCAGTTAATGCATAGAAGTGAGTGGGAAATCTAATGATGTGATTGATCCACGGATTGCAAGGAACTATTTTGAGGGATCCTTGCTTGTTAGAGAAAGGTAACTTGAGTGATTATTTGAATTTTCAAGTTTTGGTGGGAAATTGTGTTCCTATTTGTCTAAGGTTGCTAAAATGATCCTAATGTGATGAAATATCAGTAAAGAAATCCTAACAACAAGAATCAATTATCTAAAGTGCGGGATTAAACGAAGAATTTAAAAAAGATAGCTGTTGGACGGCGGAACCAAATGACTACACAGGCGGATCCCTGTTTTTGGCTCCGCCTAATTCGTTGGGTGTATTTTGGCGGCACCAAAATATTGGACAGACGGGACCATAATTTTGGTTCCGCCATATCCGCCGAGCAAAAATTCGAGATAGTGGGCATTTTTGAAGGCCCAAAACCCGTTCAGATCTTGAAAATTATCCTAAAACATGTGTAATTAATTAGTTGTGATTGATTAATGACAAAAACACAGGTAATAACACATGTAATCATATAGATCAAATCAAGGCTAATGAACTTACTATTAATAGAAGTTAAGCCAAACAGTGGCTTAAAAGTAGAAAATTGATAACATCAAAGTGTTATCGCCCTGCAAGATCACGTTAGTTCTCATAGTTGTTCAACAACAAGTTAATATCCTACAATCATAAAAATTCATCACATCATTGTTTAAAACCTATTGTACCAAACACTCATTAACCACTCACTGCTTATCGAGTTTCTTGTTGATCTTCTTTATCCAACGCCCGATGTTATTGAACATCCCTCTTGTTTGTTTGAACTCTTCAGATTGTTGTTCAATTGGTGGAAGTTGGCTCATATACTCCGGAGGTGGAATCCTAGAGTTTGGGAGTTCGTCATCCTCGCTCATGGATGATGATGATGATGATGAGGAGGTTGGTGGATGAGGACGTTTTCCTTTCAATGTGGCTACTCTCTTGTCACTCAAGGGTACAAATGTGTGAGGAATGAGGGAGTAGTCAGGCAAGAAACCTATAGCATTAGGAGGGATAGGTGCAAATGCTCTAAGAAGACGGGTGAGAAGCATCCCGTATGGCATAGCGGTGGTTCCTAACACGGGTATGTCGGCCATCCTTTTGGCCACATAGTAAGCAAGATTGAAAGGTTGATGAGTGGACACGCAATAAAGCATTTAGCAAAGACTAGCATTGATGTGGTCTCCATTCCCTATGGTGCACAAGACGTTTGCCCGAAGAATTTCTTCCCATTTCTTAAATTGTGGCTTAAGTTCGTTTACTCCATGTCAAACGGGTCACGATTGACCTCATTGCCTTTGTTGGGTGGTCCTAGTATGAGAGGTTCTAAGGAGAAAGTGATGTTCATGGATAGTCTCTTTTGGTGTCAAAGGAGTGTCGTATGGAGGCATACGATCAACAATCGAGTCTAGGGTTGACAAAGAACATTTTTCGGTGTAAAGACAAGTACCTTGACCCGGGATTCCTAGGACTTCTGCAAATTGGTTTAGGGGAATGTTGAATTGGGATTGATTAACTTTGAAATGAATGGAGATGAGACCATAATCGTTTGTGCTAAGAACAAAACTAGCATAAAACTCTAGTATAAATCTAGGACATATTTGTTCGTCAATGTCCAAGAGGCAATCAAATTGAATGGCGGCTAGTTCTTGGCGAATGTTTGTTCATTCTAGAAAGGAAGGGTCTATGGTTCTACCCTCGTGGACATATCTCTTTTCTAAGGCCTTAAATATTTTCACTTGGTCAGTTGAAAGTCCTTTAGTCTTATGGTGTTTTGGGAGATACTTAAGGGTGTCCTTGTGATCGTAGAAAGTTGCGGGAGGCATGTTTGATCCTAAATACAAAAATTACATACTTTAGTTAAAATTAACGAAAGTTTAGATATGATGTTCTAGTGTGTGCCTACATGAGGACAATGTGGAGGTGCGGTTATCTCGACTCCTTTTAATGCATGAAAATTTCATTTAGAAAATTTTATAACAAAAATGAGAGATAACCCAAACGCTCCTAATTCAATGTAGCTTCGATTGAATGTACCCGAAAATACATATTAGTTATGTATTTCCTTTAGCCTTCAAGTGACATTATGCAAGTGATGTTTTAAACATAATGTTTTTATTTGTATGACCAATGTGAAAAATCATTTTTCCTAACAGTGAGAATATTTTTGTAAAAATTTCTCATGGGGTTTTTAGTGAATTATGATAATGTCCTACAAGATGCAATTTCTAACTATGGAAAACATGATTTGTTATGTAATTTAGTGAATATGCTTCACGATTAATAAAAAATATACATAATCCCCAAGTTTTGGTTTTGTGCAAGAAATAGAAATCCTAGACTCAGATCAGGAATGTAAATAGAGTTGGGATACTTACAGTGTGAGTTAGAACACAAATTTGTTGAAGAAGATGACCTAAGTTCTGCTATGGGTCGAGTTCTAGTTTCTTGTGTGTTTTTGGGGAATGTGAGAAGGAGTAAAGGAGTGTTTGTTTAATATACTTAAAAACTGGCCCAGGAACCTATGGATAGGGCGGAACCAAAAACTGGGATCCGCCCTTGTTGTGGAAGGGTTCCGCAGGAACAGTTTTGGTTTTTGGTTATTTTCGTGTTTAGTTAATCTAAGGTTCAAGCTAAGGTTTTAACTACACATTAGGTTCCATTAATCCTAAACCAAGTCTAAGAAGGTTAAAGGGTTCTCTCTTAAGAGGTTTTGTGAGGATATCGACAATGTTTTTTTCTGAGGATACTTTCTCAATTGAGATGTTTCCTTTTTGAACATTGTCACGTAGAAAGTGATGACGAATCTCTATGTGTTTGGTTCTAGCATGTTGAACTGGATTCTTGCTAAGGTCGATAGCTCCTTTGTTGTCCCAGAGAATGGGGATGTCGTTGAGTTGAATCCCATAGTCGATGAGAGCTTGTTTCATCCACAGTGCTTGTTGACATGCTTTTCCTGCAGACATGTACTCGGCTTCGGTTGTTGAGATTGCTAGATCCATTTGTTTCTTTGAGAACCATGCGGTAAGACAATGCCCAACAAAAGTACAAATACCACTTGTACTCTTTCTATCGACATAGTCACCGGCATGGTCCGAGTCGGCATACACTATGGTTTCAATTCCCGTTCCTTTGGGATACCATAATCCTAAGTGTGTAGTACCTTTAATGTATCTAAAAATCCGTTTTACGGCTTCAAGATGGGATGTTTTAGGATCTTCTTGAAAGCGTACGCATAGATAAACACAATACCTAATGTCGGGTCTACTAGACGTGAGATAGAGTAGACTACCGATCATTCCTCTATATTTAGTGCTATCTACGGATTCACCTTCTTCATCCTTTGTGAGTTTAGTTTATGAAGACATAGGTGTTTTCATAGGTTTGGAATCCTCAAGACCAAATTTCTTAAGCATATCTTTGATGTACTTAGATTGGTTGAAGAATATCCCATCTTTTAATTGTTTTATTTGGAGTCCTAAGAAAAAGTTTAGTTCTCCCATCATACTCATTTCAAACTCGTCATGCATGATTTTTGAGAAATCGTCGCATAACTCTTGACAAGTTGATCCAAATATGATGTCATCCACATATATCTGAACTATGATAATATGTGATCCCTTTTTCTTAGTGAAAAGAGTGTTGTCTACTAGTCCCATGGTATACTTATGTTCAACTAGAAAAGTCTTAAGTCGATCATACCATGCTTTTGGTGCTTGCTTAAGTCCGTATAAAGTTTTTTTAAGTTTGTAGACATGATTTGGTTTTTCAAAATTGGCAAAACCGGGAGGTTGTGCAACATACACTTCTCATTTATAAAACCATTAAGAAATGCACTTTTGACATCCATTTGGAAAAGTTTAAAGTCATGTGCGCATGAATATGCAAGTAGTATTCTAATTGACTCGAGCCTAGAAACCAGAGAAAATGTTTCGTCGTAGACTATACCTTCTTGTTGATTGTAGCCTTGAGCTACTAGCCTAGCTTTGTTTCTAGACACTACACTATTTTCATCCATTTTATTTCTAAAAACCCATTTTATTCCAATTATGGTTTGACATTTAGGTTGAGGGACTAATGTCCAAACATCATTTCCAACAAAATGGTTTAGTTCTTCTTGCATTGCTATAACCCAAGATTCATCTTTTATAGCCTCATTTATATTTTTGGGCTCAATTGTTGAAATCAAACAAAAGAAATTACTTTAACTTTGAACTTTTGATCTTAAGGTTCTTTCATTAATTTCTCCTATGACATTATCTAGTGGATGACTTTTAGATTCTTTGACATTGACTATTTCTCTATTTAAAGGTTCATCTTCTTTGTCATTATCTAAATTTTCTTGGTTTTCAACCATTTGACTTTCAACTAAGTCATCATCTATCAAAGGTGATGTCATAGAGGGAGGTGGACTTTCGTCGAATGTTATGTTCAATGATTCCTCGACTCTTGAGGTTTCTTTGTTCAAAACTATATAGGCTTTACTATTTTGTGAGTCTCCAAGGAGCACACCTTCATAAGACTTTGGGTCAAATTTGGTGAGATAGTCCTTAGTGTTAAGAATGAAGCACTTGCTTCCAAAAACTCTAAAGTATCCTAATGTAGGCTTTTTTCCTCTATAAAGTTCATATGGAGTTTTATTCAAAAATGGTCTAATTAAAACTCTATTTAAGATATAAGTGGATGTGTCTACGGCGTTACACCAAAACTTTTGTGGTATGTTTTGTTCATTTAGCATTGTTCTACTCATTTTTGACGTGTTCGATTTTTACGTTCTACTACACACCGTTTGATTGAGGAGTACGCGGAGCTGAAAAGTTATGTGTTATGCCATTAGCATCACAAAAAGCTCCAAATTGAGTTTCGTTATCAAATTCACGACCGTGGTCTGTTCTAATTGACACAATGCTATTTCCTATTTGATTTTGAATTTTCTTACTTAGAATTTCAAATTTATCAAATGCTTCATTTTTAGTTTTCAAAAATTTAGTCCAAGTATATCTTGAATAATCATCCACTATGACCAAAGTGTAAAAGTTTCCTCCATAACTTTGTATAGCGGATGGACCAAACAAATCCATATGCAATAGTTCTAAACACCTAGATGTGGACACCATGTTTTTAGCCTTATGGCTATTATGAACTTTGTTGGTCCTTTCACAAGTTTAGAGTTAACTAGAAAGTTAATCTATTTGTGTTTATGACTAATACAATGTTATGATTAATTCTAACAGTTATAAAACGCGAATATAGAAAATTCAAGATAATTTTCAACGTTTAAATTCTTATTAGAAATGAATCAAAGAATCTATACCCAAGTGTTTTGCGGAACAAACACTTGGGATTGAATAGACAAGGTATGGTGGTGTCTCCTATCTAAACTCAAGTTTTGCTTGAGTGGTAACAATGCGACCTCACTGAGCTATCTCAGGGATACGTTACTCTTTGTAGGAGAGAAGTTGTTTTGCAAAAGACTAAGCTTTAATTGTACAAAACACACTCAACTTCTCTCCTTCTCAATCTATTTATACACAAGTAAACTGAGTAAAAGTAATTAAAATATTACAAGTTGTTGAGCAAGCGTGTCTGACAATTACAACAGTAATTGTCATTTCCAAGAACCAATAGAAATGGCCTATTAAGTCTTTAGGAGTGGTTGGTCTGACACTCCAAGACTTTAAGCCGTCTTAGGAAGGATTTCTTCCTGACAAGATAAGATTTGATCCTATCTTAAATCCTTCCTAGATATTTCTGCCTTTCTTCTCAGGCACTTAGTTCTTCAGGACACGCTTCTCAGTTATCACTCTTAATTACTTCATTGTTGTTGAGGAGACTGGGGTTCAGTGAGTTCTTGTCAAACACTTATTGAACCATCATTTTCTTCTTTGGCTTAAGTGCTACATCAGGGAGTACCGCCTTCCTGAGTAGTGAATCCTTCTACTTGAATTCACCTTAAGCATCCTGAAGATGACTCACTGAGAGGTTGTTCTCTCAGTGACTTGAATTATTCTCGGTTTAAGTTAACACTTAGTTAATTTATGTCCAAATCATGTTTTAAGTATTCTTGGGTTTTTCCTGACCCAACAATCTCCCCCTATTTGGATATAAATTATTCCTAAGTGTTTTGATCAGTTATGAGTGAGCTAATGACTTCTACTCATACTGAATGTACTAGAATGTAAATAAGGACACTGAAATAATAAAACATCATCTTTTTAGTATTATTACAAGTCCTAACAAACTAAGTACAAAAAGGATAGTGGGGGTATTCAGGCAGATTTATCAGTTCAACTTAATACCAAGGGCTTCAAGCTTGGGCTTCTTTGACTGCAGCTCTTGTTGGTCAGGGTGCTCATGGATTTTATTTTTCAGATCTTGACAAAACTTCACATTTTCAGGACTCTTGAGTGGAGAGGTGATGTAGTCGATTATAGTTCAAGGAAAACACACAAAGAAATATGTGTTGACCCGAGTCGTTTGTCCTGACGAAGATTGAATGGAATATGTGATTCGGGATCGTGATTCGTGAAGTTAATGTGAAAAAAGTGAGTGATTGATTTGGATTATACTACTAATGATGAAATTATAAAAGAAAACAACTAATTAAACTAAAGGAACAATTATACTAAGCGTACTTAATCTAAAAACGAAAATGGGAATTAAAAACGTATGCGACGAAATTTAAAAACGTAATTTAAAAGTGAATTTTTAAGTTCTAAATCCTAAATTTATGAAAATAATTTTCCTAAACTCTAAATATTAAAAGATAATTTTTGAAAAAAGAAAAATATTTTTTTGACTTTTTATTTAATTTTTATGAATTAAAAACTAATTTAAACTAATTAAATGATTTAAAAATAGCAAATGATTTTGGAAAAATATGAAAATTTCCAGAAAAATAAAAATTATAATATCTATCTAGGAAAAATCAAATCAGAACTAATCTACACCTAAATAAGCAGTTTAGCCAAATAAGCAGTTGCAATAAGCACTAAAAATAAGCTAATCTGATCCAGAAATTTCAAAAAGCTTAAATACCAACAAGCACACTATAATAAGCTTAAAACAACTTATGGTGACCAAAGAAGCACTCAGAATAAGCCAAAAAGCACATGAACAGTTGCAATTATAGGGCAGAATCAAGGCTGAAACAGCCACTTTGTAGCCCCCAATAAGCAGTCCAAATAAGCAGTGAGATTGAATCTTAAGGGGGCAAAAGACTCTCAGAACTACTGGCTACCCAAAAATACTTCAAGTTCCAATTTTCATCATCATTTGCTTATTGAAATCAGGCCTTGAAAAAGTGCTTATGGACTGAAAATAGAACAAGCTCAAAAGCAGGTCTGATGGGGGGTATTTTCAGACCTAGAAAAAGCTATTGAATAAGCTTAAAAAGTGAGATCCCAGATGTTTTCCTAAAAGCTTGCTGTCTAAACTAATTATAAACCAAAAATCAAGATCTCAGCTTAAGTGGTTAAGCCACAATTAAGCCAAGATCAGCAGACTATAGATTGCAGGCCTGCACAAAAAGTGCCCTGGTGCAGCAGCCTAGTATTTTGGCGCAAAACTTTGGCAAACCAATACCACTTCAAACCAAAACTTGCACAATTACTTAAACCACTAAAAACTTCACAGAAATGCCACAATGGAATGCTAAATAAGCTCAGCTTATTCTGTGCTTATTGAAGGCAGTGGGCTATTCTAATTTTGCAACCAAGAATCCAAAAAAACTCAAAGCAATCCTAATGACTTCAAAACCTACTCAATCCTGTTTAGACAATCCTCAATAAGCTCAAACAAATTTCATTCAAGTGCAAATGAATAGTACTATAGCTAATTGCTTATAACAGCCTACTATAATGCCACAAATCTCAAAATCTAACTGATGCTAATTTAATACTATAACTAACTGAAGTAAACCACAAATCCAACTTAACTCTGACTAACTAAGGTGCTAATTAACTAATAAGCTAGATTCAATAAGCAATAAGCACTAATAAGCAGTTTCATAAAATAAGCTAAAAATGAAAAAACTTACAAAAATCCCCTCAGCTGAACAGAGGGCAATTCTTCAACAAAGCCTATCTTTAGATAGGCCAAATACTTCCACTAGCACAACTTATCACCTCCAGAAGTGCTTATTTGACCATCAGTTGACTTTGGTTGACTTTTGTTGACTTTTTGGTAATTTGAGACTAAAAACAGATTTGAACAAAACAAAAGCTCACAATAAACTAAATATTTTGTATGAGCTTATAAAATTGGTAAAACAGCTTATTGAAGCTTGCTTTTGAATTATTTTTGGATTTTTTAGATTTTTTTTCAATGTTTTTGGACTTTTAAAGATGAAATGAGAAAAGTATGAGTTAAAAGGTGGAAATCAGCTAGAAATGAGTTTAATAAGCTACTGAGAACATTAATAAGCTAATATGGAACATAAAACTTAAAGAGACACGAATTGATAAGAAATGTAAACTAAAATTTCATTAATAACTTTGAAAATTACAACTGAAATATAGAAATTACAACTAAGAAAACAATTTAGCAGCCTAACCTTACACTAAAAACTACTCCCCAAATTACATGAATTACACCTCTATTTATAGACTTGGGGAGAACCTTCTAGCATCAGCCAAGCTGGCAATCCGTGTGCTCATGAGTCCATCACCACCCTTAGATCAATTCCTTGCCTTCCAATCTTCAAATCCAAGCCGTAGGATCAAATCGTGAGGTGTTCGGTTCAATAAGCGGCTGCCACGTGCCCATTCGTGTGTTTCTGACACCTGACATGCTTCTAGAAGTACGATGATTGGACGAATTTGTCCTTAATCTCAGTGAAAAATGCGTACGGGTAATTAGGGTTCTAGGGTAATGGTAAAATTCTGGGTTGAGATGAAAAAGGGGGGCGCGGGTTAAAGGGTGAATTTTTATTATTTGTTTGACTTGTGGGAATAAGAGGTTGGGTTGACCAGGGCGTGTGTATGGATCGGGTATGGGTTATGTTTTGTGGGCTGGGCTGGTTGGGTGGATTGGGTTGGGTTTTAATAATAGAACCGGGTTTTAGGAGTAGAATTTAGGGATTAAGGTTTTTAGGTGTAGAATTCTAAGGATCATTTATGTAATTTCTGGATTTTCCAAGGACTGATCTTGCCAATATTCAAAAGTTGATCTAAGGGTGATTTTTGACTTTTTGACCAAGTATGACTTTCCCGGCTCCGGCTTTGAGTCCATTCCATATCTCGTGCTCGTTTTCCCGGATTTTCCTCGATTTTGTCCATTTTTGCAATATCCATCCCTGCACAATCAAAAACACAAAAACACAATATCTTTTGGCAATTTGGTTAGTTTTTGGTCTTTTTAGGTCCGGTTTTGGTCAAGAAAAGGTATGTGAATAAGCACATACCAAAATCCCCCAGACTAAGCTATTGACGTGTCCTCACGCAATGTTATAAAAACACGTTTTTGAAACCGAAAATTTCCAATATCTTTTTACTAACTTTGAAAAGTAGCAAAATTTTCAAAAGAGATCAAGAAATCTTAAGTTCTAAAAACTCCCCATTTTTCCTTTTATTCTATTTTTGTATTTTTCTCATTATTCAAGTGACGGCTTTGTTTGACAATCATTATCTATCGATAATTTTTAGGGTCTTTGAGTAGGAAACTGTAGGATCGAGTACTTCGAGCTAGATTGAGCTTGGTTAAACAAGAACCTCTGTATGGTATACAAGTGTTTATGCGGAAACTAAACAGCAAGTATAATAAAGAAGAAAACTCTAAACGACAATGATC
The DNA here is from genome assembly GCA_021014915.2 of Artemisia tridentata subsp. tridentata. Classification (NCBI taxonomy): domain Eukaryota; kingdom Viridiplantae; phylum Streptophyta; class Magnoliopsida; order Asterales; family Asteraceae; genus Artemisia; species Artemisia tridentata. The sequence continues at coordinate 277,829,313 of CP139502.1, forward strand.
CTCTATGGATCAGACTATGAACTAAGAATTCTGTTATTGAATATTGTAAAACGTTAAAAGTATGTTAAACTCATGGACGGGATGTTTCTTTTATAACAATAAGAAACCCTAACCCTAACCCGTCTTACAAGAAAACGTGTGAAGAGATAAACAACAATCTCTTCTAAAAATAAATCTAACAAACTTTCTAAACCTACGGATAAGAAACAATAACTATCCGCAGCAATAAGCACTATCGGCAGAAACAAAACAATACTATCGGCAGGAACCAACCGCAGCAGCAATGCAACACTATCGGTAGGAACCAGCTTCGCTATCGGCAACAATGAGAAACTCCTTATTTCTCAGATCCCAACAATCCTCCCATCACTGAGAAACCCTTATTTCCCAGAGATCCTAACAATCCTCCCCTAATCTTGAGGTTGACTAGGTTAACCTGCAACATTCCAATGTGATAGAGTTTTAACTTCTCAGGCTTGAGGACTGCGACTTAGCAGCAGCAATAATTAGTAACCAGCAGCAACATTCATAACCTGCAAGATTCCAACCTCTATAGCATCTAGCAGCAACTTCAATAGTTCAGCAGGAATAGGAAATCTTCTTCAAAAGATGTATACTGGGCACCATGACATGCACTGGAACTTGGCTGCTACTATGACTAGATGTACATCAAATCACTTAAGTTTCATACTATTCTCATCACATCCAGGTGTGTTAACTCCTGTGAGAGGTGAATCATTGAAAATTAATGGATTTGATGTCTCTTTACCAATAGCCATCACTACTGGAGTAGCCAATGTTTAGGTGTGTTAGACCATGGTACATTGATAACCATCTGATTTATTAGCAAATCAGCAACTATAAACGGATTTGACTTGTCTTTACCTGCAGCCGTTTGCTCAGGACTAGTCAATTCTTTGGTTTCAACTGAACCTTGGTGAATTGAATACCAAATATGGATACCAATTGTCTTGACCACAAACCATACTTTTGTGGACTAGCCAATTCTTTGGATCCCATAAAGGGTTACATCCATGGTGAATTGAGAACCATTTTCAACTCTCAGAACTGAATCATGGGTGAGTTGAAGTACCCTATAGCTTTGAGCAAGCTATTACAGCTATCAACGGATTTGATTATCACACCAGAGCCGTACCCTCATGGTGAGTCAACTCTTTCTTGTCTGCAAGACATGGTGAGTTGAGCACCATTTATTGTGTAGGTGTAAACACCAACACTGTACCTGCAAGGTGTTGCTCAAAACCAACTTATTAGCACACAAAATATACAAGAATTTTTTTTTAAACTAAAAGAAACAAGAACCACACCAAAAGAAAAAGAAAGAAAATAAGAAAAGATAGAAAGATGTACAACAACAACAAGAATAATCCTCCCCTTAAGCTTCATCCTCCCCTGAAGCTGCAATCCTCCCCTTAAGCTCAGTATCTAGGGATTTACCATCCCAATATGGACCACCAAATGTTTAAACCTTGGTCCATCAAAAGCCTTGGTTAGCAAATCAGCCACATTATCATCTGTGTGAATCTTAACCACCTGAATAAGATGCTTCTCATAAGCATCTCTTATGAAATGGTGTCGAATCTCAATATGCTTTGTCCTTTGATGATAAACAGGATTCTTAACAATACACATAGTACTTTGATTATCAATAAAGATCTTAGTGTTCATGAAGTTGAACCCATAATCCAACAGCTGATTTTGCATCCAAAGAACCTGTCCACAACAACTAGCAGCAGTAACATATTCTGCCTCAGTAGAAGATGTAGCCACTATAGTCTGCTTCTTGCACTGCCAAGAAACCAACCTCTGACCCAGAAACTGACAACCTCTAGTAGTAGACTTCCTATCAAAGTTAGCCCCAGCATAATCACTGTCACTATAGGCTTCCAACACAAAAGGAGAGTCTTTGGGATACCAAAGTCCCATCTTTGGCTGTCCTTTCAAATACTTGAAGATTCTCTTAACTGCATTTAGGTTAGAAGTCAATGGTGTAACCTGATGTCTAGCACATGCACCAACAGCAAACATGATATCAGGTCTTGAAGCGGTCAAATACATGAGTGATCCAATCATAGACCTATATAGATGAACATTAACAGCAGCATCAGGTTCATTATTGGACTTAGGCTTTGGAGGCTCAAAAGGAGTTGCAGCAATCTTCACATTCTCCATATCAAACTTTTTAAGCATGTCATAAACATACTTCTCCTGACAAATAAAGATCCCATCTGGTTTCTGCTTAACCTGAAGACCCAAGAAGAAAGTCATTTCACCCATAGCACTCATCTCAAATTCACTCTTTATTAATTCTTCAAACTCCCTGCACCAGGCTTCATTAGTGGAACCAAAGATGATATCATCTACATAAACTTGTACCAGAATGATATCTTTGAAGTTCTTTCTGATAAAAAGAGTTTTATCAATAGCCCCTCTTCTGTAACCATGTTTTAGCAAAAAGGCTGACAGCCTTGCATACCAAGCCCTTGGTGCTTGATGAGAAGACCATAAAGTGCTTTAACCACTTTGTAAACCAAATTAGGATTCTGAGGATCCACAAATCCCTGTGGTTGAGTAACATAAACCTCTTCCTCAATCCTTCCATACAAAAATGCACTTTTCACATCCATCTGATATACTACAAACCCCATAAAGGAAGCAAAAGCCAAGAACAATCGGATAGCTTCAACTCTTTCCACTGGTGCAAACACCTCATCATAATCAATCCCCTCCTCTTGTCTATGAACCTGAGCTACCAACCTAGCTTTATTTCGAACCACAATTCCCCTAGCATCCCTTTTATTCTTTAGAATCCATTTAGTTCCAATAGCATGCTTTCCAGCAGGCAAAGGAACCAACATCCATACTTTCTGATTCTGGAACTGTTGCATTTCCTCTTGCATAACCTCAACCCAATCATCATTAGCAAGAGCTTGAGCTATACTAGTTGGTTCAACTTGAGATAAGAAACAAGCATACAGACAATGTAAGTAATCAGTATGATTGCTCCTCAACTGATCCTGTATATAACTGAGAAAAGCAGATTCTCCAAACTTGGGTTGATGTAGTTTACTTCTTGTCTGAACAGGGGAATTAAGATCTCCAAGAATCAAAGACTGAGGATGAACCGTATTGATCCTCTTGGTAACAATGGGATTGACATCAATGGAGGATGCCTGATTAGTAATAGAGGGGTTGAAGTCATCATCATATGAGGAAGAAGTGAAAATGCCTGTTCTAGATTGATGATGAGGATCTTCCAGCTTATCTTTTGAAGAGACTGAATTTCCAAGATCAGAAGGGATTGGAAATCTTTCAGGGGAGTTATCAATACCCAAAGTGTCAACAGATGGAGTAGACACAGGAACATCAGCAGGAATAGAAACATCAGCAGAAACATTAGAAGGATCGGCAGGAACAGATCCACTGCCAGCAGGAATGGCATCAGCAGGAACAGGAATACCACCAGACGAATTCAGTTGCTTTCTAACTTCAGCTTCAGCCTTTCTCAGAATCTCCTCTGTCTCTTTAGAAAACCCAGAACCAAACATCTCAGCAGCTCTCTTGGCATTAAACTCTTGTCTTTGAAGCCTAGCAAGATCTTCTGCAAAACTAGAGTCACCTCCAGCCATATCAGAAGAATCTTTGAGCTTTGAACCTGAAATGTTGTTAGAGGGAAAAGAAGGAACAACTATAGGTCGTTCATCACTCTCTGCATCAGACTCATCATCTGAGGTACCTGCACTGTTAGATTGAAAAACATGTGTACCAACAGATAGATTTGATTTGAATCTATTATAACCTAAAGAGTCAGTCAGATAGTTCAAATCAAAGTACCACTCTGGACCAGCGCCCTGCAAATTAGGTTTATCCTCAAGATATCTTAAGTTGAGAGTTTCTTCTATTTTCTTAGAAGACAGATTATAAACCCTATAGGCTTTACTATGGGCAGAATATCCAATAATAAATCCTTCATCAGCCTTCCCATCAAACTTGCCTAGGTGATCACTAGTGTTTAAAATAGTGACATGACATCCAAAAGGCTTAAAGTAACTAATGTTTGGAATCTTCCCAGACAAAAGTTCATAAGGTGTTTTTATTGTGAGGACTAGTAATAGATACCCTATTCAACACATAACAAGCAGTGCATACTGCTTCAGTCCAAAACATAGTGGGCATCTTAGATTCAGCTAACATAGTCCTAGCTGCTTCTATCAGGGTCCTATTTTTCCTTTCTGCAACCCCATTTTGTTGTGGAGTTCTAGCATTACTATAGTCCCTTTTTATCCCCTTACTCACACAGAGTTCAATAAGATTAGAATTCTTAAACTCTGTGCCATTATCACACCTTATAGACTTAACCTTTTTACTTAGCTGATTTTCTATTAAGGCAATAAAATCCCTAAGAACTGGATAAGTTTCATCTTTAGTACCCAAAAAGAAAGTCCAAGAAAACCTGCTAAAATCATCTGTAACCACCAGGCAATAATACTTGTGGTCAATACTTCTGATAGAGGTAGGACCAAAGAGATCCATATGGAGAAGCTGCAGAGGCTCAATAATGGTGCTCACAGCAGAAATAGCCTTGTATGAAACTCTGTGTTGCTTTCCTTTGTTGCAGGCAACACAATTGTGTTCATTTGAGAAGATCTTGAGAGGAAGCCCTTTAACCAAACCATTCTTAGCCAGCTTGTTAATGGTCTTAAAATTCACATGGGCCATTCTTCTGTGCCATTTATTAGATTCATCCACAGAAGCTTTTGTAACCAGACAAGCAAGTGAACCCTCAGGCTGAACATCACTAAGATTGAAGGTATAAAGATTGTAAGTCCTAGGAACTTTAAGTTCAACCTGAATTTCATCAGGAAACTTGAAGTCTTTGGACAGCACAAAGCAATCATTCTCAGTGAAGAGAACACTGTTCTTCTTGTCACAGATTTGAGAGACAGAGAACAAATTGAAGTTTTGGAGTTCCTTCACATAAAGTACATCTTCAAAGTCCAGCTTGGCAGTTTTGATAGTTCCCTTCCCAAAAATTATTCCATCTCCTCCTCCAAATGTTACAGAACCTCCATTCAAAGGCACAAAGTCATGTAATCTTTCCAAATTCCCTGTCATACTCCTGGAACATCCACTGTCAACAATTCCAACATCTTTACTTCTAAAAGGAAAATCCTGAGAAAAAGAATACATATACAACATTAGATACAAGAGAGACTCAAGCCATTGCTGACTTGAGCCTGCCTAGTGGATCAATAAGAATTAAACCCTGGAGATTGATGAGATCCACCATTGATCTTGGACCCCATTTTCATATGTTGGTTATTGATTTTCCAAGAACAACCTGCTGAGGACTTAACAGCAGTTTTCCATCTTGCCCCTCCCTTGTGCATGGTGTCAAAACAAACAGGTCTCATATCATTTTGAAAGTAAGTACTAGTAGGTCTGCTGAAAGGTCTAGCCATATTGCTTCTCCAACCAGCAGGATTGATCCTACCGGCAGGAACTGAATAAACAGCAGCAACAGACTGATCGGCAGGAATGAACTTTTCAGCAGCAACAGGCTTACCAGCAGAAACTGGCTTGCCAGTAGCAACTGAAGTTCCCTTGCTGCTTGAGGAATATAAGGGGGAATATCATTGACATTTTTCCATACAGACCTATTTTTACAAGCATATAATCCCATCTGTTTTTCATAATAGTCACAGTCTTTAATAAGATGATCATAACTACGACACACAAAGCAAGATTTCTTTCTAGGGGACTTTTTCTTAACAATAACTTTCTCATTGCAAACAGAATTATTCAAACCAACACATGAAACAAAATTATCCTTAACAGAATTAAAACCACAACCATAATTGTTTGAAACAGAACCACAACTAGAAACATTTGAAACAGAACCACAACTAGAAACATTATTGTTTTTAACACTATCAAAAGAAATATCTTCAAATGCAGCTGTCTTTGAGTGAGATTCATCAGTAGCTAATTCTGAGGAGAGATCTTCTGACTTTATTGATGCTGACTTGTCACTTGATCCACATGTGGCATAGTCGTTAGTCTTGATTTCTGAAGATTTGTCACTGTAAGAACAAGAGACAAATTCATTAGAGTTACAATCAAGATTAGGCAAGTCCTTTGCCTGTTTGCCATAGATCATTTGTGAATCATCAAAGTCATCAAAAGGATTAGCAGGTTTAAATGTTCCAGTTATGGGTGGAGGAACATCATTCATTCCTCCCTCCTTCACATACTTTACAGGTTTTCTATAATCTACAGGTTCCGGGTTAAAAACACTATACTCATTAGGGTCATAATACTGATTTGGCCCTATCAGGTCACCGAACCCTAAACCTCTTTTAGTTTTTGTAGACATAGAACTATCAATAAGCTTGTGAAGGTTTTTGGATTGTGTTTTTCCATTTATCAAATCTAGCTAAGGAATCATCTAGTTTAGACTGCAAATCCTGATTTTCTAACACTACCTTAGCTTTTTCCCTTTCAGAATGTTTAAACTCATTAGTAGCATTTTTTAAATCTCTTTCCAACACCTTTATTTTTACTTCATAAGCAGACTGTTGTTGTTGATACCAGACCTTTTGTTGTTCTAATGTTTTAACAGCCTTTTTATGAGCCTTAAGTTGAATAAAGTTATCCTTATTTTCACTTTCTATATCATCAAATTCCTGTTTCAATTTAGCATATATAGATTCACAACCAAATGGGCAATTTTGTACCTGAGATGGATGACCCATCATTCCAAACTGACCAGCCACTTGTTTCTTCTCACCATATCCAGCTATCATCCCATAGACCTTCTCTGCTCCACTTGCAACAGCTTTCTCATGATGTTCCCAGTCCACCATTGAATCCACAGATACTAAAGCCTTGGGGTCCTCTGAATCCAGCTCTTGAATTTTAAAAGCAGAATATCGTGCTTTATCATCCACCTTCTTATCTGTACATTCCCTGGCAAAATGTCCTGTTTGAGAACATTTATAGCACCTCACCTTCCTTCTGTCAAACCTGGCAGGTTCCTGTCCATCAAAGTTGACCCTTCTTCCTGCCTTCTTTTCAAACCTATCCAATTTCAACGATATCATAGCCACCTGCCATCTTAAGTCCATCTCTTCTAGATCCAATTCATCAACCTGATTGAAATCTTCATACACAATCTTCTGCTGTGGTGTACTCTCAGCAACAAATGAATGAAGCACATCCACTACAAGATTATCAGATCTGGTCTGAGCTTTTGATGTGGCAAGTGAGTAGGAGATTGATGATGTTGATGGTGTTGGACTGTTTCCATATGATGCTTTGTTAGGACCAGAGTTACTAACAAAAGCAGTATGGGTTGGAGTATGGGGTGTATAGGTGGAATACCCTTTGATATCAATTTCAAGGGTTTTCAGCTTGTTGTACAGATCATCAAAGCTCATATAATCCAGTCCTCCTTTGGCCTTGAGTGTTATGGAAACTTGAGACCAAGATGGTGGCAAAGCCCTCAGAAACTTAGTGTTGCAATCTTCATCGTCCGGCCTAGCTTTCAACTGGTTGAGTTGGCTCAAGATCTTGTGGAATCTGTCATACCCTTTGTGAATTCCCTCAGCCTCAGAAATCTTGAATTCCTGAAACTCTTGCTTGAGCATAGACTTTCTCATCTTTCTGGATTCATCATTCCCTCCAAATCTGGCTTTAACAGCATGCCAGATCTTTATAGCATCATCCAAGTGATGAAAATCACTCATATGATCCTCTGGAATAGCTTGAAGTAGAAGGGTTCTTGCCTTGGTTTCCCTTTGAACAGCAAGGTGTTCTTCTGCAGTAACAGGTGGCTCTATATAGATATTGCCATCATTATCCCTTCCAGTATTCTTCTTGCTATTTCCCCTAAGAATCACATTCCACAGATTGTAATCACTGTTCGTGATCCAATATTCCATTCTCATAGCCCAGACTTCATACTCGTCTTTCTTCAGATATGGGAATTTAGCATTGTTGGTGGACATAGTGGTGACGATTTGTGTTTGGACTTGTGATGTTTCAGGTTTGGGTTGGTGATCTTCCTGGTTAATGACATTGTTTTGAGGGATTTCGTCTTCCATTGAAAGAGGGTTAAGAGATATGAAATCGAACTTTTTCTTCTTTATCAGAGATCCTTACCAGGCTCTGATACCACTTGTAGGATCGAGTACTTCGAGCTAGATTGAGCTTGGTTAAACAAGAACCTCTGTATGGTATACAAGTGTTTATGCGAAAACTAAACAGCAAGTATAATAAAGAAGAAAACTCTAAACGACAATGATCCTCTATGGATCAGACTATGAACTAAGAATTCTGTTATTGAATATTGTAAAACGTTAAAAGTATGTTAAACTCATGGACGGGATGTTTCTTTTATAACAATAAGAAACCCTAACCCTAACCCGTCTTACAAGAAAACGTGTGAAGAGATAAACAACAATCTCTTCTAAAAATAAATCTAACAAACTTTCTAAACCTACGGATAACAAACAATAACTATCCGCAACAATAAGCACTATCGGCAGAAACAAAACAATACTATCGGCAGGAATCAACCGCAGCAGCAATGCAACACTATCGGCAGGAACCAGCTTCACTATCGGCAGCAATGAGAAACTCCTTATTTCTCAGATCCCAACAATCCTCCCATCACTGAGAAACCCTTATTTCCCAGAGATCCTAACAGAAACACGACTCATAAAGAAGTGACCATACGGATAAAATTCGTCGTCCCTGATTTTTCACAAGTCCCCAAACTAAGCTTAAAAACAAAATCATTGTTATTTACAAGTTATATTGCTGACACTACCCATGGAAGCTAATTGTGTATTACCTCTTGTTCCCAAATTCCTATTTTCCTTTATTTATTTTATTTTTGGTGAGAAATGAATTTCTTCAAATTCTCGTTTCGATAATTTTTAATCCGATAAAGATGCCTAATTTAGACGCTAAGTAGTTTCCAAACCTTCCCTTGAAAACCGTTGCATACAAAAATGAGGTCCACATCAAGGTCTCTGATTTAACACGATTTTTGAGGATATCCCTTTTATATACGACCGAAACAACTCATCTACGAGTCCAGAGACAGAAGCTTTTATTAGGATACCCCCGGAGTCGAAGTTTGGCATTATAACACTTTATCTACATATTCAAGCACATTAACGTATTTAATCCTTGGCCCTTTATAACAATCACAACATCGGTTGCGAGCTGGCAAGATGTGATAGTCTATTATGACCTTGGAATTTTTCCTCTGCCTTTATTAGAAGTCTACAACATCGGCTGCGAACCGGCAAGATGTAGAAAAATTTTTATGGCTTTGGATTATTATTATACATTATCACATTCATTAATTATTTGTGTTGCCAAACCCCAAGTCCTACGGCTTTTATAACAATCCCAACATCGGTTGCGAGCCGGCAAGATGGAATAGTCTATTACACCGTAACACTGGCAGTACCTTGATGTGTACCCAACTTTCATAAGCAAGAATTCTCTAAGGAAGAAATAAAAACTAATTATCGCCAAAACCAAAATACCTTTAATTATTCCTAGATTACTATTATTGGGTGAAACAAGCTTATGGGAACAAAAAGCCACAAGTAACTTTGATGAGCTCTAAAGAGATCCAACTACTCCACGTTTAGCAATCTAACTTATAAACAACTCTATCATTTCTCGTTCTTCGCAAATTTAAAATCTTAAATAATAAGATCCGCGAATGCTTAGCCAAATAATCAAGCCATGCATACATAAAGTCGATACGGGAACTTGCAAACTCTTAAAAAGAATTCGCATTTTATAGCTCCTTGTGTAAAAGACTAGCACGAGCTTATGGATTATAAACGGTTAAGGGGAAAAGCTAGGGCTCAACATGCCCGGTCAAGTCAGAATTTTATTCCTACTCTCACCAGCGGAAAGTTAACAAAAATGTCAAAAATTATTATATTTTTGCACAAAAAATTTTTAAATTTTTCTCATTTTTTTTTCTCATTTTTTCAATTTTTTAGAGGGAAAATGGGGTTGCATGAGTAAACGGCAAAAATGCAAGGAAAAAATCAGATCGAAAGATCACCCCCCCCCCCAGACTAAAACGAGACATTGTCCCCAATGTCTTAAAGGTAAGGGTATCCTACATAAATCTAAGGCCATTTATTAATTATGCCAAAGATAAACGTAAAACGATAAGATTTTAGGATATTGATAAGCAGCGAATGTAGAAACTCGAGTGGAGAGAAGCAAACCATGAGCACGAGAGTCTTCAATCATCGGGAAAATCCTGGACATACACAAACAACCACGAAACACAAGATATGGAAGAGGTGGCCCTCCTCTTTATTAAGAAAATGGAAAGAAGATAGACACGGGGTGCCTCCCGAGAAGCGCTTGTTTTTGTTAACCGAGTCACATGAGCTTGACTCGACCCCGAATTTAATTGTCCTTGGGGAAGCATGTGGAAGAGATAATCTCAATCGGACTTTCATTCAAGTTGTTTGGATAAACATTGAAGTATTTGAAAGTTCCACTCCGATTGAGATACCCACGGCTTTAGAAGATGAAAGCGGTGATGCCGGGGTCGAAAACTTTGTCTTCGTTTCCAGCTGGAAACGATAGTAAAGTTTCAATCAGAGATGACTCCGGGCAGAACGGGAGTTTTTGAACAGAAAGAAGCAGAGAGGAATCACTTTTCTCCAGAATTAAAAGTTCCTTAGATGAGGCAGGAAACTTTAAATTCATATCAAGAGTCAATTTCATCAAAGGATGAATTTCACCATCATCGAATATGCCTGGCTTAAATACTTTGTCTTCACAAGGAAACTCAGCAGGGTACTCGATGGAGGACTCAATGGAGAAAAAGAAATCATCCTCGGGAGAATGAGGAGATAAGTCATGAGAAACAATAATTGAAGCATCCTCAATTATGGTTTCAATTTTAGGGTCTTTTTCAGTAGGTTTGCCATATAAAAGATTTTTCCATTCGTTTTGATCGGCCCTAAAATCGAAGAGGTCATCATCATTTTCTAAATCATTAAGCTCGGTGTAAGAATCAGATGATGGAGCATGGTATAAAAGATTTTCAACTTCTTTAAAATCAGCATGAAAGTCAAAGAGATCATCATCATCTGATGGAAGTGGATCGTCGTGAGCGAGTTCATCGGCGAACTCCTCGGGATAAGAATAACATTTAGACGGATCACGGTTCAGCAAAAATTCCAATTCTCTTAAGTCAGATTCAAAATCAAAGTTATCGTCCTTATCCCCTGGTGGGATTGGATCGATGTGAGTGAGTTCATCGGCGAACTCCTCAAGAAGAGAATCAATACTAGAAGTGGTACTGCCACTACTTTGCTCTTCTGATTTTGAATCAACAACTTGAACGGATTTAGGCGGCTTTTCTTTAACATCTTCCAGGGGAAGGGAAAATAATGGTTCATCAAATTTCATTTTTAATAATGAGACATCTTCCCTGGGATCACTATCGGTCTCAACAATTTCCGGCGAAATTGGAGCATCATCAGACAACACCTCGAGCTCTTCCCTCGAGATATCACTTCCCTCAATAGGAGGAGAAGGATGGGAAGAGTCGGAAAGGACAGAATCAACAATCTCCACACGATAAACCGGCTCCGAAGGTGGGATAAGTGGTGTGCTCTTAGAGCTAGCAATTTCTACCACTTCCGTTGTGGTCTCCGAATCCGATTCATCATCATCAAGAATACTCTTAACATCCGCGGAACAACTTTCAAACCATTTGGTTGAACCGGGTGCAATTTTCATAGCTTTGAGCTCGGCACGTTTTTCAGACATACTCTTAACCGCAAATCTTGAGAGAATCGAATCACTTCTTTTGGAAGCAATTACTGGATCAGATTTTTGATTAACCATAGCAACGTTGCTTTTGGTGGTTAGCGGTTTAGAGTTCTGATTGATTTGAAACGTGACTTTTTCATTATCAACCCGCAGAGTTATTTCTTCTCCATACACATCAATCAAAGCCCGCCCGGTCCTAAAAAACGATCTTTCGAGAATTAGAGGAACTCGGGGGTCAGCATCAAAATCAACCACCACAAAATCGGCGGGGAAATGGAACTTCCCCACCTTGACAAAGACATCCTCGGCTATTCCAAGTGGATGGGTTATGGTCCGGTCCGCAAGCTCGAGGGTCATGCAAGTGGGGGTATATTCGGGCAGAGAAAGCTTTTTCCAAATTGACAACTACATTAGGTTGATGCTTGCACCGAGATCGGCCAAGGCGCAGCATTCAACCATCCCTGGAAATTCACAAGGAATAAGGAATTTTCCGGGATCTCCAAGCTTTTCCGGAAGCTTTTTAAGTATTGCCGCTGAGCAATTCTCATTAAGAGGAGTTTTTGCCAATTCAAATAATTTTTCTTTGTTGCTCAATAAACCCTTTAGTGTGGAAGCAAACTTAGGCATGAGGAGTAAAGCATCCGCAAAGCTTATATCAAAGTGCAAATCTTGGAGGATTTGAAAGAATTTTTCCATTTGATTTGAAGCTTTATCGCGGAGCTTTTGATCATTCAATCTCGAAGGATACGGAAGGTTTGCTTTGACGGGAATTTCTTTTGGTTCAACATTCTTCGGTTCAGATGGATGGACGACCGGAGGTTGGACGTCGTTGGTTCCTCCGTTGTTAGTAGGAGGTTCCGTGTCCTTGGTCACCTCGGTCACACGGTCGACTACCTTGGGAGGTAGAGAAAAATTGGTAGCCGGAGCCGTAGGTCCATCATATGAAACACCGCTCCTTGTAGTGATCGCCTTAGCATCGCCCCTCGGGTTAGCGATCGTGTTGCTTGGGAGAGAAGTAGTACCCGAACCCGAGGGTCGATCATTTAAAGATTTCTTCATCTCAGCAATCTCGACTTGTTGTTGATTAAACTTCCTATTCATATCTTCTTAGTTCTTAAGGTTCATCTGATTCTGAAGAATAATCTGCTTAAGCAACTCATCCGTGGGCGACGGAGGTGGAACGAATCCTTGGTTGTAGTTTTGGTTTCCTTGATTAAGGTTTTGCCCACGGTTGTTTTGGTTATGAACTTGATTGGTATTAGGGGGAGGATGGTAATTTCCTGGATTTGGTGGGTGGTAATTCCCTTGGTTGTTACGGTTTTGGTTTGGAACAAATTGATTATTTCTGTTTTGGTTCTGATTCTGATTGTTCGAAGCTGGATTGTTGAAACCTGGTGGTCCAAGATAATTGTTAGAACGGTAGCTGAGAAGATTACGGTCTCCTTGTGGTTGGTAACCATTACCTCCCTGGTTATAGGATCCCGAAGCAGCATAAACGTTCTCTTGAGTGTAGCCACCGGCGGCTGGGCACTCGAAATACGGATGTGGACCACCACAAGTTTCACAACTTTGGTTTACAACATTGACTTGATGATTGTAATGTTGAGGGGAATGGTTTTGATTGTTGTGGAATGAAGAAAGGCCGGGTGGTCCCATTTGGTTATTAGCACCTTGAGGACGGAATCCTTGAATCTGATTGTAGGTTACTGATGCTACAGTAGCATTCAAACCTTAGCCACCGGAGGCTTGACAATCATAATAAGGATGCGGACCACCGCAAATCTCACATTTTTGATTCACAACATTGACGGGCTGAGAAGGTCTTTCTTTATCAATTAGACACCCGATTTGTTTAGTGAAAGCGGCAAAAGCTTCTTCTTGTTTGCTAAGAGCTCGGGTGAAAGCATCATCTGATTTGTTACTCATATTTGAAACTTGAGCTTTGGTTCTAGAATTCCTCACTCTGGCTTTATTTTCAATGATAGTCAAAGCTTCTTGAGTATTTCTAGTCAGAAAATTTCTACCCGCAGCAAAATCGAGTGAATCTTGATCAGATGGATTCAACCCATTGTAGAAAGTATCAATTTGAAGCAAGGTTGAAAATCCGTGATTAGGACACTTTTTTAACAACTCTTTGAATCTATCCCAAGCTTCGTTGAACGATTCATCGAAAGCTTGCTGAAATCGAGTGATTTGATTTCTGAGATTCGATGTTTTAGAGGGAGGATAAAAGTAGTTCACGAACTTAGAGGCTAAGTCATCCCAAGTAAAAATCGAATTAGGAGGTTCCTTATCAAGCCAAGTCCGGGCTGCTCCTACGAGAGAAAAAGGAAACAACCTCAATTTAAGCACATTATGAGGAACGTGATTCAAGTTAAGTGTTTCGGTGATGTCGATGAATTTCTGGACATGGGAATGAGGATCTTCATTTTCAAAGCCGTGAAAGGAAATACCGGTGATAAGGTTAAGTAACCCAGTTTTTATTTCAAACTGATTTTGAAACATATTGGGGATCACGATTGCTTTGCTACCACCATTGAAAGGTGATTGGAGTAATTCTTCCATTGGTCGGAGGTCGGGAGCCGGCCTCGGGTTTTCATCACTACCCATCGGTGGGTGTTGATTGTTTGGGTCGTCGTCCATTTCTTCAACGGTCGAGAAATGAACACGGTTGTTTTGACGGATAATCCTCTCGGGATTTGAAAGTGGTGAAAGAAGAGGGTTAGAAGAAGAAGAAGAAGAACGGTTGTGCATACACCAAAAACAAAAAGGAAAACCAAATTTGAAAAGAAAATCTTTTTGGATTTTTATATAGGAAAAATTAGAATTATTATATTTTTGGTGATCGTTGATCAACCGAACTCGTTTCTTTCAAAACTACGCGCAGCGTGGCGGAGAAGCAAAGGTCCGCTCGTAAGCTGATTAAAAACCCGCCTCTTTCGGTCTGCAATTTAATGTCAAGACCATCCTTAAACCCCGTGTATAGGTTGTAGTAAAGAAATAATCCGAGAAACGTTTAACTTCACGATCTCTTTTGTTGTTATTCGGAATGGTTTACAACACTTTTGAAGAAAAGTGAGGATTTATTTTATTTTTGTATTTTTGAAAACACTTTAGGAAAAGTGTTTTATTTTCTTTTTGTATTTTTATTTTTTTTATAAAAACGAGTAACTTCCGAGGAAGGGTCTTCAAAACACGTATCGAAAAACAAAATCACAAATTCTCGTCAACCTTCCCCGGCAGCGGCGCCAAAATTTTGATGTAGTCGATTATAGTCCAAGGAAAACACACAAAGAAATATGTGTTGACCCGAGTCGTTTGTCCCGACGAAGATTGAATGGAATATGTGATTCGGGATCGTGATTCGTGAAGTGAATGTGAAAAAGTGAGTGATTGATTTGGATTATACTACTAATGATGAAATTATAAAAGAAAACAACTAATTAAACTAAAGGAACAATTATACTAAGCGTACTTAATCTAAAAACGAAAATGGGAATTAAAAACGTATGCGACGAAATTTAAAAACGTAATTTAAAAGTGAATTTTTAAATTCTAAATCCTAAATTTATGAAAATAATTTTCCTAAACTCTAAATATTAAAAGATAATTTTTGAAAAAAAATAAAAATATTTTTTTGACTTTTTATTTAATTTTTATGAATTAAAAACTAATTTAAACTAATTAAATGATTTAAAAATAGCAAATGATTTTGGAAAAATATGAAAATTTCCAGAAAAATCTAAAATTATAATATCTATCTAGGAAAAATCAAATCAGAACTAATCTACACCCAAATAAGCAGTTTAGCCAAATAAGCAGTTGCAATAAGCACTAAAAATAAGCTAATCTGATCCAAAAATTTCAAAAAGCTTAAATACCAACTAGCACACTATAATAAGCTTAAAACAACTTATGGTGACCAAAGAAGCACTCAGAATAAGCCAAAAAGCACATGAACAGTTGCAATTATAGGGCAGAATCAAGGCTGAAACAGCCACTTTGTAGCCCCCAATAAGCAGTCCAAATAAGCAGTGAGATTGAATCTTAAGGGGGCAAAAGACTCTCAGAACTACTGGCTACCCAAAAATACTTCAAGTTCCAATTTTCATCATCATTTGCTTATTGAAATCAGGCCTTGAAAAAGTGCTTATGGACTGAAAATAGAACAAGCTCAAAAGCAGGTCTGATGGGGGGTATTTTCAGACCTAGAAAAAGCTATTGAATAAGCTTAAAAAGTGAGATCCCAGATGTTTTCCTAAAAGCTTGCTGTCTAAACTAATTATAAACCAAAAATCAATATCTCAGCTTAAGTGGTTAAGCCACAATTAAGCCAAGATCAGCAGACTATAGATTGCAGGCCTACACAAAAAGTGCCCTGGTGCAGCAGCCTAGTATTTTGGCGCAAAACTTTGGCAAACCAATACCACTTCAAACCAAAACTTGCACAATGACTTAAACCACTAAAAACTTCACATAAATGCCACAATGGAATGCTAAATAAGCTCAGCTTATGCTGTGCTTATTGAAGGCAGTGGGCTATTCTAATTTGCAACCAAGAATCCAAAAAAACTCAAAGCAATCCTAATGACTTCAAAACCTACTCAATCCTGTTTATACAATCCTCAATAAGCTCAAACAAATTTCATTCAAGTGCAAATGAATAGTACTATAGCTAATTGCTTATAACAGCCTACTATAATGCCACAAATCTCAAAATCCAACTGATGCTAATTTAATACTATAACTAACTGAAGTAAACCATAAATCCAACTTAACTCTGACTAACTAAGGTGCTAATTAACTAATAAGCTAGATTCAATAAGCAATAAGCACTAATAAGCAGTTTCATAAAATAAGCTAAAAATGAAAAACTTACAAAAATCCCCTCAGCTGAACAGAGGGCAATTCTTCAACAAAGCCTATCTTTAGATAGGCCAAATACTTCCACTAGAACAGCTTATCACCTCCAGAAGTGCTTATTTGACCATCAGTTGACTTTGGTTGACTTTTGTTGACTTTTTGGTAATTTGAGACTAAAAACAGATTTGAACAAAACAAAAGCTCACAATAAACTAAATAGTTAATATGAGCTTATAAAATTGGTAAAACAGCTTATTGAAGCTTGCTTTTGAATTATTTTTGGATTTTTTAGACTTTTTTTTCAATGTTTTTGGACTTTTAAAGATGAAATGAGCAAAGTATGAGTTAAAAGGTGGAAATCAGCTAGAAATGAGTTTAATAAGCTACTGAGAACATTAATAAGCTAATATGAAACATAAAACTTAAAGAGACACGAATTCATAAGAAATGTAAACTAAAATTTCATTAATAACTTTGAAAATTACAACTGAAATATAGAAATTACAACTAAGAAAACAATTTAGCAGCCTAACCTTACACTAAAAACTACTCCCCAAATTACATGAATTACACCTCTATTTATAGACTTGGGGAGAACCTTCTAGCATCAGCCAAGCTGGCAATCCGTGTGCTCATGAGTCCATCACCACCCTTAGATCAATTCCTTGCCCTCCAATCTTCAAATCCAAGCCGTAGGATCAAATCGTGAGGTGTTCGGTTCAATAAGCGGCTGCCACGTGCCCATTCGTGTGTTTCTGACACCTGACATGCTTCTAGAAGTACGATGATTGGACGAATTTGTCCTTAATCTCAGTGAAAAATGCGTACGGGTAATTAGGGTTCTAGGGTAATGGTAAAATTCTGGGTTGAGATGAAAAAGGGGGCGCGGGTTAAAGGGTGAATTTTTATTATTTGTTTGACTTGTGGGAATAAGAGGTTGGGTTGACCGGGGCGTGTGTATGGATCGGGTATGGGTTATGTTTTGTGGGCTGGGCTGGTTGGGTGGATTGGGATGGGTTTTAATAATAGAACCGGGTTTTAGGAGTAGAATTTAGGGATTAAGGTTTTTAGGTGTAGAATTCTAAGGATCATTTATGTAATTTTTGGATTTTCCAAGGACTGATCTTGCCAATATTCAAAAGTTGATCTAAGGGTGATTTTTGACTTTTTGACCAAGTATGACTTTCCCGGCTCCGGCTTTGAGTCCATTCCATATCTCGTGCTCGTTTTCCCTGTTTTTGCTAGATTTTGTCCATTTTTGCAATATCCATCCCTGCACAATCAAAAACAGAAAAACACAATATCTTTTGGCAATTTGGTTAGTTTTTGGTCTTTTTAGGTCCAGTTTTGGTTAAGAAAAGGTATGTGAATAAGCACATACCAAGAGGCCATCATTAGAAAACCAAGCATAGCTTTGATCCCTGACAAATCGATATCACTCCACCTCTGGAAGGCTTGGTCTCCGAATTCATCAATGAAGAACAAACCTCTTTCAGGTTGTTCAATGACCACATTGTTCCTGAAAGGAACACCTTCAGGGAGAGCCCTATTGCAGTCAAGACCAGGAACCTTGATCTCAGGCTCAGCTTCAATCTTCTTTCTTTTTCTTAAAGAAGACTGAGAGGGAGCTGGTTGTGCTGAATCAGGAAGAAGAGATGGAGTGCCAAGTTCCTGAGGTGCAGCTTCCAATCTTTCGTACCTCAGACTCAAGGACTTCAACAGACTAGGGACCACAACGTTTGATTTATTTGCTATTAAGGGACCCAACTCATCCAATTCTGTGATCCCAAAGTCAGCGAATCTGAAAGGTTGATGAACCTGAAAGTCTCTTTTGTCAGCACTTCTATAGACAGTGACAATGGCAGGATTGGTGTTTCGATGAATATGAACATCAGTGATTGGTTCTGGCTTCAACCTGTTAGTCATATACCACTGATATTTCTTAATCATGTTCTGCCTGATCTCTTCAGCCCTTTGATTCCTTTCCTCCCTTTTCTTCCTGAGAGTGATCATCTCCTCAGTCTGAGCTTTTACAAAAGTCATACCACCCTCTCTTCCTGAAAGATCCTTAGCCTCAAGACCAATCTTCTCAGCCTCTTCATGAACAACCTTAATAATAGCAGGCTTGCTCACTTTTTCTTCCTCCTTTAACTTCTTCTTTGCTTCCTCTTTCTCCAGGTAAGCACTGAGTTCATCAGCTGAGAAGTGGTGAAGAACTCCATCAATATCATACGGGATCCTGGCTGGTGATTCAGGATCCTTTGCTACCAAGATTGGTGCTGGTTGAGGCTCAGGATCAGTGAGGATGCCTTTGCTTTTATCTTGATGGGTGGAAGAAGCTTCAGGAATCTCCCCTTCAGTGTGAGAAGGAGGTTGCTGGCTTGTGGAAACTTCAGGGACTCCAGTGTCTTTCTCCCCCTCAACTGTTGCTTGAGCCATGGTGATAGCAAGAGTTGGAGCCACTGGAGCAGCAGGACCCTTGAAAGCCTGATAGATCTCAGTCATCATTGATTTGATGTCCGAGGTGTCTTGCTGAAGAGTTGAGATCTTATCCGCAAGAGATGCCTGAGAAGCTTCGATGCCTGACATCCTTGACCCAAGAGACCATGCCAAGGATGTTGAAGATTGTGCCCAAGTACCCAGATGTTTTTCCTGAAGACCCAAAGAAGTCCTGATTGAGTCCAATGAAGAGCTAAGACCCTGAATATTAGAATCCTTCAGTAAGCTGAGAAGATCACTGAATTCAGCTGATTGCTTCTGGTAAGTCTCAGCAGCCTGAAGGACCTTCTTGTTGAGTTCCGGGTCATCCTTGACAGCTGTTTGAATAGTTCCAAGGCTTTTGGTGATGCCTTCAAGAGTAAGATTGAACTTCCTGAGATGAAGATCAATAGCTGTCAGGGAGTTATTGGTGTCAGAATGTATTTCGTTCACATCATCATGATAAATTTCAACATCTGCCTTCAGGTTGGCATAGTGAACAGCAGCTTCAGTGTGATGATCGAACATCTCTTCAGTGAGACCAGTGTAAAGAGCTCTATTGGTCTTGAGTAGGAACTTGACCAATTTTCTTTCAGTGAGGGGAAGAGAGTCATCATACTTTTTGAGGATGTCCACAGTATCAGAAGAATCAGAAGATTGAGAACCTGACTTTTCACTTTGGTTTGGAGATGACTGATGTGATTGTTCAGGTTGTTCATCAGTTTCCATATCCTCACCTGCCTCAAACACTTCTTCATCACTCTCCTCCTTGAGCTCATCATCAGACTCAAGAAGAGCCTGAAAGTCCCCCATGGACTCAATACCCAAGAATTCAACCGGCTCCTATTTATAAAAAGACTCGCCTTTGGTTAGGCCAGGTCCTGACCCCGTTGTCATAATAACTGAGTGGGTTTGCTCAGCCTGACTAGCCATAATAACTGGGGTAATACCAGCTTGGCTTTTGGGGGCAGTTCTTGAGAGAATCGGACCGCCTGAGGGGTTTATGGGTTCCGTATCAGCGGGTTGTTTCTTTCCCTCTGAGTCTTTGTCCCCCTTAGCACCTTCAACCACTGATGGGTGTTTTCCATTGGTATCACTAGGTACTGATTGTGAAAGTTGGTGGACCCCCTTCCCATCAGGATTGTGCTGTCCTTTTGGAGATTTAGGGTCCTTTTCTCCCTGAGATCCTGAGGGTGATTGCTTAGGAAAGTTAACGGGATGTGAATGTTTGTGGGTCCCTTTCTCAGTAAGGTAGTGATGCCTTACCGATGATTTAGAACCCTTTCCTCCCTTAGGAACTGATTGTTTTTTGACAGTTCCTTCATTGGGATGTGAGGGGGTGTGGGTCCTCTTCCCAGTAGGGTGGTACTGCCCTACCGAGGATTCAGGACCCTTTCCTGCCTTGGGCACTGATTGTGATTTATCAGTACCTTCATCGGGATGTGAGGGGGGAATGCTTCCTGATCCTTCTGACTTGTTTATGTCAGTGGAATCATGTGGAAAGGGTGTGCCCGAGGTCACTGAGGATGATTACTCAGTGACCTCCGTTGGCCTTTGTTTTGTGGTCAAGAGGGTCACAGAAATGGGTGTCTCAGAGGTCTCGGCCTTTTTCAACCTCTTTTTAAGGTTGAGTTGGTTTTGAGGATCAGTCTCAGTGGCAAGTGGCTTGGGTCTAACCACCTGGCTGGACTGACCCTTCTTTGTCTTCTTCACCTTTTTGGTCAGTGAAGGAACTGGTGAGACAGCGTCTTTACCCTGAATGACTGATTGCATGTATTCAGTCAGGGCAATATTTGTAACCTCAATGATGCCACTAGTGAAGTTTGACTTGTGTAGGACGTCAGGCTTCGTACCTTCTGCATCAGGCCTCACGTAGTCAGAACCAAGTAGGTCCTGAAGCATACAGGAAACAAATCTAGGGTAGGACATATGCCTTTGCCTATGTTTTCCTGAGAGCTTGGCAACAAGGTCTCGGAAGATTATTCCTCCGATGTCAATTTTTGTACCCTCAAGGAGACTGAACAGCATCAATTGTTGTGATGAGTTCAATTGTTCCGTAGAGGATTTATTTCCACCCAGGACCTGAATGAAAAATGTCATCAGTATCCTCCAGATAGGATAGAACCATGTTTTGACTACTGGAACTTTCTCCAATAAACCTCCAGCAGACGTTGTAGGACGTCTGGGGTCGTGGGGTGCTAAAAAGATCAGTTCATTCTTTATGTCCTGATCAGTAGGGTTGGGTGCAAACGCTTCAGCAAAGTCAAGGCATGTGGCTTTGATGAAGGTTGAGTAGCCAAAGGAGAGGGTTCTGCTCCCATTCATCACCGTGAAGGTGATGATTGACTCTTTGGTGTCTTTGGGGCTGGTAGCCACAGCCGTGCACCAGAATTCCATCAAATAGTCATGGTAGATGACTGAGGGGGTGTGGGTGAAAGCCTTTGCAAGAAAACAATTACGAAGAAATTTCATAACGTTCTTGTAGACTGGGTAGTTTTGTGGAAAAGAGAAATTTTCTACCACATTGTTCTTTGTTAGGTCAATGTCCCCAGTGAGGAATTCCACATTGGGGGCGTATGTGATAGCTTTAGAAGAAGCCATTTGTGGGTAAGTCTGGGTTTGACTAAGGTTTCTGGGTTTCTAAAGCTTAAGAATACACACACAATTTGTTTCTGAGAATTAAAAATGGCAGAGTTTTGCTTAAGATTCTATAAAAATGTGTGTGTGTTTCTTTTGGTTGGGTTATTTATAGGGAAGTGGAGATGGGGGTGTTTTAGGCATTTGAGTGGTTTTAATTTATTCAAAAAGAATTATTGGAAACCGTTTTGAATAAAATGTTTTGGGATCCGCATTTAATGCCAACACTCCACTTTCCCTGGTTTGGCACAACAGTCAAGGTGAATAGTTGAGCAGTTCTGCAAAAGTGTAATTTGCAGAGATGAGTCATCACATATCTGTAATGTGATTGGAGAGGCATTTAATGCCAAGTGGGAATGTGGTGGCCCAGAGCTGGAAGCCAGAAAGGCAAAAAGAACAAATATTCTTAAATTAAATATGAGTTCAGTTACCAACCTCGGACATTTACTAACTAGATTCTTAGAGCATTTAAGTCAGTATTTAATGTCTCTTTTCAGGGCCCTGAATGACTTTTCATTCAGTGATGGTTTTTCAGGGACTTAGGATTAGTCACTGATGATTCAGGAATATGGAATGATTCCTGAGCTACAAGGATTCAGGAACTTGGGTTTAGTTCCTGAACCCTAAAGATTTCAGGAACTTGGGTTTAGTTCCTGAGGTGGAGGATTCAGTGATTTGTTTTCACTGATGTACACATTGAGTCAGGGACCTGAGGTTTTAAGAATTTACACTTCAGTTGGAAGGATTCAATCAGTGGACTGATTCTCTATATCCAACATTCCTAATTCAGCTTTCAGCCTTGTGAAAGTTGGTTCATCCAAAGGTTTGGTGAAGATATCAGCTAACTGATATTCAGTAGGGATGAAGTGTAATTCAATGTCACCATTCATGACATGGTCCCTGATGAAATGATATCTGATATCAATGTGTTTTGTTCTCTGATGAAGACCAGGGTTGTTGGATATTGCAATTGCACTTGTGTTATCACAAAAGATGGGTACCACCTTATACTGAATTCCGTAGTCACTGAGTTGACTTTTCATCCAGAGTACATTTGCACAACAACTAGCTGCTGCAACATATTCAGCCTCAACTGAGGACAAGGCAACTGATTGTTGCTTCTTAGCACTCCAACAGACTAGTTTCCCACCAAGAATTTGGCAAGAGCCTGAGGTGCTTTTTCTGTCCATGTTGCATCCAGCATAGTCAGAGTCTGAGTATCCTTTAAGATCAAGGCCTGAGCATTTTGGATAATATAATCCAAGGTTTGGAGTACCTTTCAGGTACCTGAATATCCTTTTCACAGCAGTGATGTGTGATTCTCTTGGGTCAGATTGATATCTGGCACACAGACATACTGAGAATTGGATATCAGGCCTTGATGCAAGTAGATACATCAGTGATCCTATCATTCCTCTAAAGAGAGTTTGATTTACTGGTTTACCAGTGAGATCAGGACCAAGGTTGTTTGGGGGAACCATGGGAGTCTTGACTGAGGCACAGTCACTGAGTTCGTACTTTTTCAGTAGGTTCTTAACATACTTCTCTTGACTGATAGTGGTTCCTCTATCAGTCTGCTTGATCTGTAGACCAAGGAAGTATGTCAGTTCTCCCATCATGCTCATTTCAAACTTCTTTGCCATTAGTTTTTCAAATTGTTTGCAAAGTTTTGAAACTTGTTGAGCCAAAGATGATGTCATCAACATACACTTGTACTAGTATGACATCATTATTTGTCTTATAGATGAACAATGTGTTGTCTATCTTGCCTCTGACAAATTTGTTTTGGATTAAGAAGGCTGAGAGAGTCTCATACCATGCCCTGGGAGCTTGCTTCAGTCCATAAAAGGCTTTGTTAAGCTTACAGACATGATCAGGAGACTCATGGCTTTCAATTCCAGGAGGTTGCTGAACATAAACTTCTTCTTTCAGTGAACCATTTAAGAATGCACTTTTAACATCCATTTGGTACACTTTGAAGTTCATGTATGTAGCAAAAGCAAGGAAGATCCTGATGGCTTCCATCCTTGCTACTGGTGCAAATGTTTCTTCATAGTCAATGCCTTCTTGTTGATTATAGCCTTTGGCTACAAGTCTGGCTTTGTTTTTAATGACTATGCCATTTT
Source organism: Artemisia tridentata subsp. tridentata (assembly GCA_021014915.2). Classification (NCBI taxonomy): domain Eukaryota; kingdom Viridiplantae; phylum Streptophyta; class Magnoliopsida; order Asterales; family Asteraceae; genus Artemisia; species Artemisia tridentata. The sequence continues at coordinate 277,853,273 of CP139502.1, forward strand.
CATCAGTTTTGTTTTTGAATACCCATTTCATGCCAATGACTGAGACATTCTCAGGACATTTGACCAAGGTCATTACCTTGTTTCTGTCAAATTGTTCCAGTTCATCATGCATGGCCTGAACCCAACTTGGATGTGTAAATGCTTCTTTAAAACTTTTGGGTTCAATTGTGGAAATGAAGTCTACAAATAGGCATTCATTGGCTGAGGCTGCTCTTAGACTAGCAGCCATGCTCCTGGTGAGCATGCCTTCAGTAGGCTCTCCAATAATATTGACAAGTTCAATGTCCTGAGACCTAGTCCAACTTTCCTGAGGTCCTGGATACTGATTTGAACTTTTGGAGGCCTGATTGGGTAGAGGGGTTGGTTCTCGAGTAGACACATGATCATTGATTGGATCTTGAGTGTCTACCTGATCACTGAGATTGTTTGGTTCTTGAGCATTTTGAACAGACTGATTAATTTCATTAGTGTTTACATGTGCCTCAACAAACTCAGTGATGGTTGGGTTAGGTAGGTTGTGAGGGATTATGTAATAGGAGAGGTTAGCATCATCTTGATACTGAGTAGAAGGATTGTTTCCAGGAAGATATTCATCAGGAGGATATCTTGAAGAGTTATCAATTCCTATCTCTTCTACTGAGGCAGTTGAGAACCTGATTGCATCAGTGCTCTCATCAAAGGTAACATGAAATGTTTCCTCAGTCTGCTGTCTCCTTGTGTTGAACACTCTGAAGGCTTTTGAGACAAGTGAGTATCCCAGGAAGTATCCATCATCAGCTTTTGCATCAAATTTCCCTAAGTGATCCTTGTGATTATGAATAAACACAGGACACCCAAAGACATGAAAGTAGCTGATGTCAGGAATTCTTCCTTTGAATAACTCATTTGGGGTTTTCCCATGTCTCTTGACAATGATGGATCTTTTTTGTGTATAACAGGCAGTTTTGACTGCATCAGTCCAAAAATGGTTGGAAAGGACTGATCCACATAGCATTATCCTAGCAGCTTCAATGAGTGTTCTATTTTTCCTTTCAGCAACACCATTTTGTTCAGGTGTGTATGGAGAGGAAAAGTTTTGGGAAATACCTTTCTCATCACAGAAACATTCAAGTTCATAATTTTTGAACTTAGTCCCATTGTCAATTTTAATCTGTTTGACCTTAATGTCATTTTGATTTTCAATGTTCCTGACAAAGGACATGATTGTTTCAGCTGCCTGACTCTTTTTGATCAGGAAGAATACCCAAGTGTATCTAGAGTATTCATCCACTATGACTAGAGTATACTTCTCATGGTTAATAGACCTTGGACTGATAGGTCCAAATAGATCCATATGGAGAAGATGTAGGCAGTTCCTGATGGAAAAGTTGGTTTTGGTTTTAAAGGATGCTCTGTGATGTTTACCTTTTTCACAAGCTGAGCATGGTTTATCCTTTGAAAACACAAGTGATGGTAAGCCAAGGTCCTTGTTTTGTTTTACAAGATTGTTTATGTTTTTAAAGTTCAGGTGGGTGAGTCTCTTATGCCAAATCCAGTTGAGTGTATCAGTGGCCTTAGCAAAGAGACAAGTTCCATCCTGAGTTAGACTGGACATGTCTAATACATAAACATCTTGTATTCTTGGTGCAATGAGGACGATTTCCTTATTTGCATTGAAGATGGTTCCTTGCTTATCATCAAATTGAACTATGTATTTTGCATCACATAGTTGACTGACACTGATCAGATTGTACTTAAGACCATTTACATAAGCTATCCTAGTAAAGACAATACCATTGCAGTTTACTGAACCATAACCCTCAGTGAGACATGATGAATTATCAGCAAATATCACTTTGGGTCCTGGTTCTTCCACATATTTGTGTAGACGCTCCTTAACACCAGTCATGCTCCTTGAACATCTACTGTCTAGATGCCAAATAGGATCCCTGGCATGCCTCTGCACAAATAGTAAACTGGGTCAGTTCTTTCTAGGACTCCATTTCATGGAGGGTTTAGTTTTGTAGGTCTTTATGAAAGTATTAATTGATTCATGGTCAGTGGTTGAGTGGACTGAGCTACCACATGTTTTGCATTTAGTCGCAGGGGTGGCCTCAGTAGTCTGGGAGGATTGTTTATTCATTCCTCTTCTTGACTGAATGACCCTCTCTTTTCCTGAGGATTTCTGAGTGGAACTTTCACTAGATTCACAGTGTTTGTCATTTTGACAATCCTCAGGATGATGGTCATTGAATCCACACAATGGGCAAGGTGGAAAAGGCTTGGCCTTTTGCTTCTGTTTCAGCTTAGAATCAGAAGGGTAGTTCAGGCACTGAGCCTTAAGTCCTGAAAAGTTTGACATGACTGAGCATTTTTTATGATCAGAGGTCCTGTGATCTTCCTTTTTGCAAATCATGCAATAAAGGACTCTATAGCAATGATGAGGCGAAAAGTGTACCGCTTTTAAGGGGTCATTTAAGCCCGAAATCGTATTTATTTGATCAAATATTGCCCTAAATCGTTCCTTTTGTCATTTTAGGTACTTTTGAGGAGAAATCTGGAAAAGGAGGCATTTTGGACGTTTTTGGAGCATTAAAGTGAAGAAAACGGCAAAGTCTCAAGAATCGGCTAAAAGTTACTCTTGACGGCGTCACAATTAACATGGGACGGCGTCATGCCTTGGCAAGAAAAGTTGGATGTGAAATTTACTCATGACGGGCCAGTGAGTTAGCATGAGAATTCTGACGGCGTCACGCTTTAACTAAATCAAGGGCGTCACGGCTTAAATCATAAGGGGACGGCGTCACGTTCATGATCCGACGGCGTCAAGCCTTGATAGGCCAGAATGGATTTTTGAAGAGCTAAAGAGGGACGGCGTCAAGAAGGTCATCCGGGAACCCTAGAAGCGGCGAGGTGACGGCGTCACACTCCATAAGGTGACGCCGTCAGATCCAAAAATCTATATATAGTTTTCTAATCTTTTGTCATTAGAGAGAGCTTAGTGTGTGGAATTTTGGGATAAAACCCTAAGACGATTTTAGCTACTTTTTCAGGGCTTTTTGCCTTGAGATCTTCCATGTTTCATTGAAAGATAAGTTATCAATTAATCATTCAATATGTCTATGTGTTGTTTGATTCTATCTTATGCTTGTCTTTTGTTTAACATGTTAGGCTAATTTTATCTTGTGTTTGCTTAGATCTAATGAAACCTAGCTATTGATTATTGGTTGTTAGTGTGTTGTTAGTTGTATTGGATGATTGTTTATCTATGTTAGGCTTAAGAAAACTGGCTAACTTCCTATTCGGTAACTTGCTTGAACGTCTTAAGAAACATGAACCAAACGCGTACTAAAGGTTTTTATGGTTGTATTTAATGCACAAGCGAATTCTAGTGATCCCATGTTAGGAGCTTCCTAGCCGGCTCGACATAGGAGTGAAGTAGGAGCTTGTAGAGTTGGGGAAGTAAGTACGCCACCCCACGAATGGTATTAAGGAATACACCCGTCATCCACGCAACTAATACACACTAATTAACCGGTAAAAGATAGTTAGGGAGTAAGGAAATCTAAGTAAACACATTTCTCTACACATAAGTTTCTCACCACATTTCATTTTTGTTATTTTATTTTATTTGCATTCGTAGTCATTTGGGTTAGTTGACTAGCAACTAATTCCGCCCACTCCTTCAAACCCGAGATTTTACTTGCTTTCATAAAATTATAAAAAACATAAAAAGAATCTTCCTCAACCCTTAGACCTAATTAGAGTAGCCTTTCATACCTAACGAACACTATTCCCTGTGGAGAACGATCAATCCCCCGTACTTACCACTACACTATACTACATCGGTCAGGTACACTGCCTGGTGGGGTTGTAAGCCTCTTGAGATCCCTCGAGAGGTAAAACCTGTTGTAAGGTTACAAAACCACGCAATCAAGTTTTTGGCGCCGCTGCCGGGGAATAGTTATTGTTTAGGTTGAATTTTTATTTCTATTAGGTCTACTCACTAGATTCCTTTCTAGTGAGATTTTTATTTTATTTTTCTAGATTTTCTTTAGTCTATCTTTTTCTTTGTATCTTTGTTCGTAAAAGAAATTTCCATTGACTCTTCCGTTCACCACTATGGAGTACGCGAATCCACCATACCACCAACCACAAAGGCCATTCTACCCTATTGACATCTCGAATTTCAAACAATATCGAGATGAACCCATATATGATGCATGGACTCGTTTTAGAAATTTACTCCGAAAATTCCCTCATCATAGTTTCGCTTTAGCATCCCTAACCCGAACCTTTTACTATCGTGTTGGCCAATATGACCAAATGCGCATTGAGGATTTTGCCAATGGGGACTTTAGGGAATTAAGTGCTGAAGAAGCATGGGATGCCATAGAAGATTGTGCCCAGTATTATTATAGGGTAGACAACCCAACAAACGTTAGTACAAGTCAATTGAATATAAATTTCCTGGATCATGAAACAAGTTTGTTTGGGGATGAATACATTAGTGTTGAGATACCTAAGTGGTTGTCATGTAATGCCATAGTACAAAACGAACACATAGGTGACCCTGATGTGATGGAGGATTTAGCCGAACATGATCACATTAATCAAAAAGACCTAGGTTTTATGATTGATGACGTTGAATCTCAAGAAACACATGATGAATCTTTTAGGCAATTTGAATATAGCAGTCAGAATATTGAGGATGATCCTTATGATTCGGACATAGAAGTTAAGATGCCTAGAGAAGCACTTGAGATACTTGGGAAAATGTTAGGGTTAGATCCTACTAAAACACATGATGAGGATATAGGTGATCTTGACATAAGGAATGATGAGGTAAGTAACATAAGCCCACAAAGTACCCCACAAGTCCTACCATCATTCGAGGCATACACACCGCCCGTGACTTACCCAGAAGAAGTAGAAGAGACTATAGGAACCCCAATTGAAGTAGAACCTTTGGAAGAAACAAAACTAGAAGAAGTAGGTTTGAATACTTGTATTCATAACCTTTCTTTTAGTTCTATGGAAGTTCCTAGTTTTGATGAACCGGAGCCTAAACCAAAACCGTTACCTAATCTTCCATCCTTAGATGTGAACTTAGGAATTGAATTAGGTCCCGATCCACCCATCAAATCATGTAGTCCGGGTAATGTTAAGATTAAGGTAGTAGACTCTAGGCCTTGTAGTGAGGAAGACAATATAGGAGTGAAAAATGACCTTACATGTCTACATCACCCATTCATGATTGATCACAAGAAACATTATGGGTTTAAACCGGGTCTATTGGGTCAAGATGGATTCCCAATTAGGAGTCTCTCGAAGTTGTTAGAAAATGATCCCTTTTTAGGAGAAAACTTTAATTCACCCATTGACCAAAGTGAACTAGGTAAGGTTATGATGAAAGGAGCACACCCCTTTGAGCATATAATTCATCCACCACTCTTTCCTCAAGTGGCATACTCCTACCGAGCTGGTGTGTATCGCTACTATCACCCGCACTTAATCCTAAGTGTAGGGAAAACCTCTCCTTTATCCATTAAATAAGGGTAGAGTCAGGCTCATGACTCGAACAAAAACAAGCGCTTCTTGGGAGGCAACCCAAGCTTTATTTGTTTTATTTGCTTTGTGTGTTTATTTATTTGTTTGTTTGTTTTTATTTGTTTCCGTATATGTGTTTAATTTTTATTATTATTGATTCATGTTAAAAACTAAATTGTGAAAATGCTTTATTTTGTTTTTAACTTCGTCTTAACTACATATAAAGGTATTTTGCAAAAGATAAGTGTAAGGGAAATCTAAATCGGTTTACTAGAACACAAATTAACATGAATCGTAATAATAATAAATTAGCATACATATTCTTGTTTGTTTGAGTCAAATGCTTGTATCGAGTCATAATGATGTTTTGCAGGATTTCCAGGAAGTAAGGTAAAGGTTTTTCCAGAAATTTTCCGGAAACTTAAAATGAAAATTTTTGTCAGGTCATTTCTGACGGCGTCAGGGGTTATAACCTGACGGCGTCAGATTTAATTTCCAGAAATTTTTGAAAGTTTTGTTTTCATAAAAAGTTTTTATTAAATCTCCAACTTATAATCTCCAGGAATCTGCAAAATTATCATTCCACAAGCATTATATCCTTATATATAGATTTTATCCCGCCGATGTTATGCAGGTTTTCGTGTTTGTTTTCTCAGGTTTAACAGGTTATTTTGGACAAGGAGATGTTTATGGAATCAAGCTTGTGGCGATGCATTAGTCATGGAGCTTCAACATTCTCTTTGGAGGAAGATCTAACCGTGTGATTTCACTATCCAACGAGCGAATCAGGGGAGTATTTGATTTCATTCTTTTACCTTATTTACTTTTACATCTTGTTATTTGAACATTGGGGACAATGTTCATCTTAAGTGTAAGGGGAGGGTAAAAGTACGATTTTAGAGAATACAATTGCGCTTGATTTTTGTTTGTTTAATAATAGATGTGTAATAAAACTGAGAGAAATACTTGATTAGGGTAATTTTAGTGCCAAATTTAAAATTTTTTACAACATATAGGAGTGAAACTTTGATCTTAATGAGCGTCTCATGGATAGGAGTTATATGACTAGCACAAAAACCGTACCACTAAAAAATTTTCCACCCCCAAATATGTGAGGTTCACCCCTAGAATTGGTAGGAAAAGCATTTATGCTATGATGTGTGTACCGGTAGCACTTAGATTCTAGAACTTGCGTTAGGACCATTCCGAGGCCACAAGTGAGACTACATTCGTGTAGTTAGATTTACTACATGATAAGAGGCATTAGGATTAACCCATTGTTTTACACCTGTGTTTTTGTTATAATTACATTGGCTACATTGGTCAAGTAATTCTCCCACACCCTTTGCGTTGTACTCATTTTTAGTACACGATACCCCTAGTACACCCCTCAGAGCCTATCTTTTCGTTTCGACCTTTAAGCATTTTACTTAAAGGAAGAATTTGTTACACCCCACTAAAATGTACACCCAAATCGCCTTAGCCTACCTTGTATGCACTCATCTTTAGTGCATTATTGTTACAACATTTGTTTAAACCCAAGTTAATGATCTAGTTGATTACATGGTTGCTAAGTCGAGTCATATCCTTGTACATATTGTTTTGGGACGATTGGGACTCATGGGTAAAGTACTAGTGTGATGGAGTAATGGGGAAGAACATCATTTATTACCCCCATATGTGCTAAATGTTTTAAAAAGTACTCCAAGTTTTTCAATTATCTTAATTCGAGTCATTAGATTAGTATTTGTAAAGTTATGTAAAAATTCAAGTGTAAGGGGAATGCAACGCCCCTATGATGTATTATTTTGGATGGTAGGGCAAAAGTGTATGCAAAAAAAAAAAAAAAAAAAAAAAAAAAAAAAATCGAAAAAATCAAGAAAAATACAAAAAAAATGAGAAATGAAAAATAGAAAAAACATACGGACTACCATCCCGTTTCATTTTATGTTTATCTTTATGTTTTTGTTATTTTGTTATTTTGTTTCTAGCTTAAAATTGAGTCTAGTCTTGGCTTAGCAACATTGTATAGTACATGTAATTGACCAAGATCTTTAACTAGCCACCAGTAAAATATCCCGTATCCAACAAAACCGTGTTTTCCTTTTCCCTACACCTAACATTATAACCCATTTTAAAAGCCCTCTTTGATAGTTTATCTTAGGTGCTTACGCCTAGTGGAGGAGGTTTTCGATCCTTTCCCAAGCCTATGGTAATCTATTTGCTATGACAGGTAGTGAGAGATATTTTCCGTTTTCATTTACGAGATTTATTTTGATGACACTTGAGAGATGTGAGTATCTAAACACTACTTGTGAGGTGCTAGTATGTAATCTCCGTGCTTATTATGATTGAAGTGGAACGAATATTTGTTGTAATTACTTTTATGTTTGCATTAAATAACCCCTAACTTGTATTTTGATTAGAATAAAAGCGCATTTGCTTGAGGACAAGCAAATCTCAAGTGTAAGGGTATTTGATGAGGCGAAAAGTGTACCGCTTTTAAGGGGTCATTTAAGCCCGAAATCGTATTTATTTGATCAAATATTGCCCTAAATCGTTCCTTTTGTCATTTTAGGTACTTTTGAGGAGAAATCTGGAAAAGGAGGCATTTTGGACGTTTTTGGAGCATTAAAGTGAAGAAAACGGCAAAGTCTCAAGAATCGGCTAAAAGTTACTCTTGACGGCGTCACAATTAACATGGGACGGCGTCATGCCTTGGCAAGAAAAGTTGGATGTGAAATTTACTCATGACGGGCCAGTGAGTTAGCATGAGAATTCTGACGGCGTCACGCTTTAACTAAATCAAGGGCGTCACGGCTTAAATCATAAGGGGACGGCGTCACGTTCATGATCCGACGGCGTCAAGCCTTGATAGGCCAGAATGGATTTTTGAAGAGCTAAAGAGGGACGGCGTCAAGAAGGTCATCCGGGAACCCTAGAAGCGGCGAGGTGACGGCGTCACACTCCATAAGGTGACGCCGTCAGATCCAAAAATCTATATATAGTTTTCTAATCTTTTGTCATTAGAGAGAGCTTAGTGTGTGGAATTTTGGGATAAAACCCTAAGACGATTTTAGCTACTTTTTCAGGGCTTTTTGCCTTGAGATCTTCCATGTTTCATTGAAAGATAAGTTATCAATTAATCATTCAATATGTCTATGTGTTGTTTGATTCTATCTTATGCTTGTCTTTTGTTTAACATGTTAGGCTAATTTTATCTTGTGTTTGCTTAGATCTAATGAAACCTAGCTATTGATTATTGGTTGTTAGTGTGTTGTTAGTTGTATTGGATGATTGTTTATCTATGTTAAGCTTAAGAAAACTGGCTAACTTCCTATTCGGTAACTTGCTTGAACGTCTTAAGAAACATGAACCAAACGCGTACTAAAGGTTTTTATGGTTGTATTTAATGCACAAGCGAATTCTAGTGATCCCATGTTAGGAGCTTCCTAGCCGGCTCGACATAGGAGTGAAGTAGGAGCTTGTAGAGTTGGGGAAGTAAGTACGCCACCCCACGAATGGTATTAAGGAATACACCCGTCATCCACGCAACTAATACACACTAATTAACCGGTAAAAGATAGTTAGGGAGTAAGGAAATCTAAGTAAACACATTTCTCTACACATAAGTTTCTCACCACATTTCATTTTTGTTATTTTATTTTATTTGCATTCGTAGTCATTTGGGTTAGTTGACTAGCAACTAATTCCGCCCACTCCTTCAAACCCGAGATTTTACTTGCTTTCATAAAATTATAAAAAACATAAAAAGAATCTTCCTCAACCCTTAGACCTAATTAGAGTAGCCTTTCATACCTAACGAACACTATTCCTTGTGGAGAACGATCAATCCCCCGTACTTACCACTACACTATACTACATCGGTCAGGTACACTGCCTGGTGGGGTTGTAAGCCTCTTGAGATCCCTCGAGAGGTAAAACCTGTTGTAAGGTTACAAAACCACGCAACCAATAGCAATCATCAGTGAGATGATTTGTATAGTTGCATAGTTCACATCTTTTCAGGGGTTTTGTGGGTTTGGGTTTGGTCTTTGAGGAAGTTGGTTTTTGTTCCTTCTTGGATTGAGAAGGTTTCTCAGAAGATGCAATCTTCTCTCCCAGCTTCCTGACCATTTCAGCCAACTGATCAAATTTTGAGTCAGGGCTTTGGGTTGTTACTTCAGAAGGGACTGAAGTTGATGAGTCATCAGTATTTACTGAGACATCAAGGGTTGGTCTCTTCAGGATGGTTGTTCCCTTTCCTGATCTCTCCTTTGGAGAGTGTGGTGAGAAGACCATTGGTGGGAGGCCTAAGTTAGGTGCAGCACCCTGAAGGGTATTTAGTGGAGGAAGTGGTGGGTATGATTCTGATTCAGACTCATTCTCAAACTCAGTATTATTGAGTTGTTCAGTGAGTTCAAGCTTACTGAGTTGTTCAGTAAGTCCAAGCATATTTTTCAAGGCCTGACTTTCAGGAAGCAAGATCTTTCCAGTCTCAAAGTTTGGTAACTTACTGACTGGGTTGTCCCTGACAATCCAGTCATTAGACTTGGGAATCATTTCTTGCTCAAAAGATATGCTAGCTGGAACAAAGTTTAGTTCATTGTGACACACATTTGGATCAACCATAAGAGGGTCAATTCCAATGGTTTTCTGAGAGATTAATCCCACAGTGTCAAAAACCTTGGGGTTCTTCTTGGTCCAGCTTTGGATGACAGCCTTTTCTTTGTTAAGTTCAGTTTGAAGGGCTTGGTTTTGTTTCAAAATCCCAGTTTTCTTAATTTGTAGAGTTATTGTTTCTAGTTTGGCTTGCTTTAGTACAAGCAGTTCATCTCTACATTTATTCAATTCTGACACAATATTGTTATATTTTGAAAACAGGTTAAGCCTTTGTTCCTCAACAAACTTTAGATCAACAAAAATATAATTCATGTAAGACTGCCAATCAGAATCATCATCCATAGAAAGTAAAGTATTTACCTTCTTCATGGTGATGTTGACCCACTCTCCATTCCTAGCATGGCTTTTTCCCACAGCCACCTGATCCTCTTCAGAAAGTGCCATCAGTGCACTAACTTTTATTTCCTCATCTGAGGAAACCTCTTCATTATCCCAGTCATATGCTTCAGCTACTAATACCTTGTTCTTTGTCTGAATAGGTTTAGATGTTTGAGCAGCCTGAGGCAATATGGGGTTAGTTTCAAGAAGTGCAAGTTTAGCTTTGATTTTCCTATACTTTGTTTCAAAATCCTTTTGACCCTTGTTTTGAAATTGTTGGGAGGACTGAAACATTTTTGGTTGAAACTTGCTAGTTCCTGAGGAACTGTTTCCTGAAAATTTGTAAGAGGGTTCTGAGATGGTTTTAGAATAACAGTCCCTAGCAAAATGACCCTTTTTATCACATTTAAAGCATTCAGTGGTCTCATTTGCTTTTGGTTTTGTAAAGTTGGACTGATTTCTTTTAATGAAACGTCTTGAACTAGCAAGGAGTGCCCTTTCTTGGAATTCCAAGTTCAAGTCGTTCAGGTACTCCTCACCAGTCCTTTCACAATTTCATCTTCATAATCCTCTTGAGAATCCTGCACAACACCATTAGAATAGAAAGTAGTTGATATGGGTGTGGAGGTTAAGGCCTTTTTGGACTCAAGAGATGTTGAGTCAGGGTATCTCCTTGAGATCAAGTTGTCCTCATAGACAAACTTCCCATAAATTTCAGGGAGCTCAAGGGTCTGAATGTGGTTAGCATTCCTCAGGCCTTGTGAGAAGTTGAGCCACTTCTCAGGGAGACTGTTGACAAAGCCAACATTAGTCTCATGCTTAGTCAGTACAACACCATCATTTGATAATTCATTTATCAAAGTCTTGTATCTGGTGTAGGTCTGTGAGAGACTTTCAGAGTCTTTTGCCCTGAAAGTATTATACTCAAGTTTAAGGTCCATGACCCTATTTTCCTTGGTATCTGAGGGACCCTCAAAGCTGTTTACCAAGTCATCCCAAGTTTGCTTGGCTGTTAGACAGTTGATGAGTGATTTCATTATATCGTCGGGAAGACATGATATAAGGATGCTTTTCAGGCGTTGGTCTTGATTGACCACCCTCCTCTCATCAATGGTCCATTGGGCCTCAGGCTTGTTTAGCCCTGCGGCTGTCTTAGGGACAAATGGGCCATCCCTGATACAGGTGATGTAGTAGGGTTCCATACCGGTAAGATAGAAAATCATACGCTGCTTCCATTTGCTAAATTTCCCAGCTTCAAGTCTGGGTGCAACAGCGGAGTAGCTGCCACCCTTTTTGTCGACTAGCTGGGGTACATTGATATCAGCCATAGTAGGATCTTGGTTTTAAAAACCTAGAGCACTCTTGGTTAGTTTAAAAAGATTTTATAAACCAGAGGCTCTGATACCACTTGTTGGTCCTTTCACAAGTTTAGAGTTAACTAGAAAGTTAATCTATTTGTGTTTATGACTAATACAATGTTATGATTAATTCTAACAGTTATAAAACGTGAATATAGAAAACTCAAGATAATTTTCAACGTTTAAATTCTTATTAGAAATGAATCAAAGAATCTATACCCAAGTGTTTTGCGGAACAAACACTTAGATTGAATAGACAAGGTATGGTGGTGTCTCCTATCTAAACTCAAGTTTTGCTTGAGTGGTAACAATGCGACCTCACTGAGCTATCTCAGGGATACGTTACTCTTTGTAGGAAAGAAGTTGTTTTGCAAAAGACTAAGCTTTAATTGTACAAAACACACTCAACTTCTCTCCTTCTCAATCTATTTATACACAAGTAAACTGAGTAAAAGTAATTAAAATATTACAAGTTGTTGAGCAAGCGTGTCTGACAATTACAACAGTAATTGTCATTTCCAAGAACCAATAGAAATGGCCTATTAAGTCTTTAGGAGTGGTTGGTCTGACACTCCAAGACTTTAAGCCGTCTTAGGAAGGATTTCTTCCTGACAAGATAAGATTTGATCTTATCTTAAATCCTTCCTAGATATTTCTGCCTTTCTTCTCAGGCACTTAGTTCTTCAGGACACGCTTCTCAGTTATCACTCTTAATTACTTCATTGTTGTTGAGGAGACTGGGGTTCAGTGAGTTCTTGTCAAACACTTACTAAACCATCATCTTCTTCTTTGGCTTAAGTGCTACATCAGGGAGTACCGCCTTCCTGAGTAGTGAATCCTTCTACTTGAATTCACCTTAAGCATCCTGAAGATGACTCACTGAGAGGCTGTTCTCTCAGTGACTTGAATTGTTCTTGGTTTAAGTTAACACTTAGTTAATTTGTGTCCAAATCATGTTTTAAGTATTCTTGGGTTTTTCCTGACCCAACAAACTTGTTTCCCAATTTTGCTAGCATCACAAAAGTGTTGGTCGTATTTCAACTTGGGTAGGTTCCTAACGAGTTCCTTAGATGATATAGATTGGATTAGTCTCATATTGGCGTGACCTGAGCGTCTATGCCAAAGAGTTGAGTTGTCGTCTAGAGAGGTAAGACAAAGTTTGTCTTTAGATATTTTATCTAATTTCATAACGTATACGTTATTTTTCAAAACACCTTTACCTACGGTTATGCCGTCTTTAAGTATTTTACTTCCGTTTTCACTGAAAAGGACGTCATACTTTTTACGGCACAGTTGACTAATACTAAGTAAGTTAAAACCTAAGTTATCAACATGAGCAACATCATCAATAGAGAAAGAGTCATGAGAGATAGTACCTTTTCCGACGATTTTACTTTTAAGCTTGCTACCAAACGTAACATTTCCTCCGTCGTATGCTTGGTAGGTTGAGAAAAGGCTTTTGTTTCCCGTCATGTGCCTTGAACACCCGCTGTATTTAATCCACACGTCTGGTTCTAATCCAACTTTCAAGCATACCTAAGTTGTATAAAAACTCGAGCATTTGGTCCCCAATATCTCATGGGTCTATTTGGGTTAAACATCCCATTATCTTGATTCATGAATGGAAATGGTGGATATGGGTTCCATGGCATGTAGTTGGGACCTTGATAATTCCTAGGAAAGTTTGGATTCCAACTATTTTGATAATGATGTTGTGTGTTGTAATTACTCTTTGGAAAGGGGCGTTTGAGAATAGTAGTCCTAGGTCTTTGTTTAACAGTTTTAGTTCTAACCTCATTTTTAGCTTGTCCTATTCCTATGGTAACAGCTGGTTTCTGTTTGTTTATAGTTGAACTAGTGTTAGATTTCCTAGTTACTTTAACAAACTCCGTACGAGCCGATGTACTAGCTTTCTGTTCAGCAACAGTATCCGCGGATCCCTTTTCCACTACTGGCGGAATCAAGGATTTGGTTCCGTCTGTTCCGTGGGTCTCTGAAACTGTTGGAACAGTTTTTTGTACTTTTACGGCTAGTTTCTTAAAGCTACTTACGTCTCCTAATTTCATAAAACCTAGTCCAGTTTTTCATGTGGTAGTTTTTAAATTTTCATTATCTCATCTGCTAAACTAATATTTTTATCAAACCTTTTAAACTTAGTGTTTTGTTTGATAAGTGTATCATGTGTATTCTTAAGCTTTTCTAATTCTAGTTTAAGTTCTTGACATGAAACACATGTTTCGTCAACAGCTTTACCTTTTTCTAATCTTTTAACTTTTTCCTTTGGCTCATAAACTTCGTTTTCTAGAAATTCCTTTTTGGTTTTCAAAAACATATTTTTGTTTATGATTTTTAGACTAAGTTCACAGAGATTATTATATTCCTTTTGCAAGGTATCATCATCAATAGAAGAATATGACGAGTCAGAATGTACCTCTTCTGAGTCATGAACCATGAGAGCAACTTCGTCGTTCTTAGGCTCATCGTCATCACCTTCACTGTCACTCCAAGCCCTACTAACAAAAGCTCTTTGAGTCTTGTTCTTGGGCGGCTTAGGACATTCTCCTATTAGATGACTAGTATCTCCGCATCTAAAGCACTTTCTTTCTCCTTTTCATTTCTTTTCATCACGGTCTTTCCGAAAGGATTTCTTTTCTTCTCGAGGTTGTCTTACGAACTTTCCTCGTCTCCTAAAGAACTTCTTGAAATCTCTTACGGCCATGGCATACTCTTCATCTTCGCTACCTGAACTAGACTCTTCATCATCACTTGAATCTACCCTAGCTTTTAAGGCAATGGACTTGATCTTTTCCTTTTTGCCCTTAACTATCTCTGAATCTTTTTCCATCACCATCTCATGAACTTTGAGATTTCCTATAAGCTCGTCAATGACATGCTTGAAAGATCCTTGGATTCTTTAATAGCCGTCACCTTTGCTCTCCACTTCGGATGAAGTGCTCTAAGAAATTTTCTGACAAAGTTCTTACTACAAAAAGAATCGTCAAGTGCTTTAAGAGAAGTAATAATAGTATTAAACCTAGCAAATGTACTATCAATGGTCTCATCTTCAGGGATAACAAATTGTTCATATTGTTGAACAAGAAGATCAATTTTGTTATCCTTTACTTGTGAGTTCCCTTGATGAGTGATAATTAAAGATTTCCAAATATCTTTAGCGGTTTTACGCATAAATACTCTTTCATATTCATTCCTAGGTAAAACATTATAAAGCATCATTTTAGCTTCATTATTTTTGGCAATCAACTTTTTTTGCTCATCACTGTGACGAGTAAGACAAGTATCCTCATCCCGACCACTTGATATATCTTTTATTATGGCCTTATGGTAACCTTCTATAATAATGTACCATAGATCTATATCCTTTGACTTCACATAAGTTTCAAAGCGGTTTTTCTAATATATAAAACTATTTGGTTCAAATAGTGGCGGTCTTTGCATAGATTGCCCTTCTTTGAAGTTTTCAAAATTTATTGATCGTTTCAAGTTTTAAAATACAATATATTTTGAAAGTCTTGAGTAACGTAGCTCTGATACCAATTGTGGAAAACTAGAAGGGTGTTTGAATAGTTTTACTGTTTTAAAATTCTTTTTCTTTGAATACTTAACGTGATTTCAAGTTATGCAAACAATAAACAATATATGACAAGTAAGTAGAGAAAGAAACAATCAAACCACAACACGGATGTTTATAGTGGTTCGGTCTACAAGGACTCTCTTCCTTGCCCTACTCCACTCCTCGAGCCTCTAACTCGAGAGTTTTTCTTCACTAAGAAACAAGCTCCCTTCTCGGCGGAGTTAACCTTTATACACGTCGCTTACACTTTTTCCGGTACAAAGCTAGATACCGAGTTCTTTTACAAGGGCACAACCACTCCCGACACTCTATGTATTTTAAGGACTAAAATACTAACCGGACTCTACTGAGGTATATGAATGATTGGTACAACAATGATGTGTGAAAAACAACTAATTCACACAGTGACTAATCTAACAAGTCTTGCAACGCTTAGTTGAAGCTTGTAATGCTTTGATCTCTTTGCTACAAAAGAAAGATCACTAAGAATGTAATATGTAATATGAATGGGTTAGTAATGAATGAAAGAATGAATGAATGTTGTTTATGCTAAAAGTGATGATTAAACATGAATGAGCAGCTTGCTATTTATAGGCAAACTGAGATAACAACCCACGGTTTTATGTATCCGTCCCTTATGTATTTTGGATCCGCGGGTCCTGACAACAAATCTTCCAAAATCTTTCCCAAATCTTGCCAAGATATTTCCATATCCAATTCTTTGTATGAAGATCTAACCGTGATATTCTTAAGATCTTCAAGATATCCTAAAGATATCAATACGATGTATGCAATGATGTCATTGTACATATTCTATTTTAAGAAATAAAATGTAATATGTAAATGTAAATGTATGTAACATGTATGTACCATGTATGAACTAGTGATCATGTATGTAGCATGTTATGAGTTTTAAAAGCTTATAACTATATATGTAAAAGACTTAACTTATATTTATGCTTTGCTAAAGATAAATTTTATAATTGTCATTAATAAAATATAGCAAAGATCGTAAAATATAAATTTTATAATTGCACTCTACCAAGACAAGCCACTACTATGTGTGACCAGGTACCGCTTACCAGACATTGAATAGAAAAAAAAAACGGTATCCCATTAGCAATACTGCTTACACATAATCCAGACACCTACAAGGTCAGTTACAACAACTAATGTCCATTTGTAGTTTAACATCTATTACATAAAATAGGCATATATGAAATATCATTTTTCATTCTTTATTAGGGAGTACGGTTCAGTTGTGAAGCAACAATAATGGACCTGAATAAGGATAGAGGATGGTACTACACTACATGCACATTTTGCAACTTTAAAGCTTCAAAAATCAATGGAAATTATGAATGCAAACAACATGGAATTATACCAGCTCCTAACTACAGGTAAACATTTAACAAACAGAGCAACAACTTTTTTCACAATCACTTATTTACCGACTTCATGAATACATATACAATTTCAGAGCAATCCTAACGGATGGTAGCGCAGTTTATATTCTTAACACCTAAGGCAGATGCCTTTGTCGGTGATTGTGCACATTTGGTTTCATCAAATCCTAATGCTGACCCACACCATTTTCCTCAAGAATTAGAAGCAATTGTTGGGACAAAGCATACATTTCAATTTCATTACAATCCAACTTGCAGGCAAGGGTCAATCGAATTTGTAGTCGATAAAATATTCGGCAAAACAGGAATTACAAGACAAATTGAAGCACAACCTTCAGGTAAACATATCCATTTGACATCACAGTTCATTATAAAAGCGATAAAGTTTTCAGATCTTAAAAACTAATGCCAAAGCATCCTAATTTTTACATCTCAGATCCCGCAGCATCAACAAAAGCTTTAGCTGTTATCGACCCCATTCCAACAACAACAAGCCTAAACATTATGGAACACCAACAGAATCCTATAGAACACCACCAGCATCCAAAAGTTAATTAACATTGCCAATTAAAATAACTTACTATAACATATTAAATAGGATATAAAATACTATTTTTTTTAACTACTATAGAAATGGCACCACCAATAGCAGCATACAACAACATGCAGGACTGACCAACAACAAACATAGGATCGGGTAAAAGCATCTATGTTCCACCACTAACAGAAAATATTATTCAGGAACCAACACAACAAAATGTAAGAACAGAAGAAAAGCAACCAGGTAACAAATTTTCATACTTACCCAACAACTAATGAAACTAAACAAATAATCTTAAACCATATATTATTTATTGATTTATTTTTTTTTCTTTACTGTTACTGTTGTTCCCGTTACACAAGTAGAAGTAACTACAAAGTTAATCTAATTGTGTTCTATGACTGGATTAACGTAATGATTAATTTAAACAAATAAGTAAAACGTAAATATAAAAACACAAGTTTTTCAACGTTTAAATTCTTATTAGAAATCAATCAAAAGAATCTATTACCCAAGTGTTTGCGGAATAAACACTTGGGATCGAATAGACAAGGTATGGTGTGTTCTCCTCTCTAAACTCAAGTTTGTTCTTGAGTAACAACAATAAAGACCCACTGAGCTATCTTAGGGATGTGGTTGCTCTTTGGAGGAGAAAAGTGGTTTTGTGAAAGTCTAAGCTTTTAATGCACAAAAACTTAACCCACTTTTCTCCCATCTGTTCCCATTTATACACAAGTGTGGAAAACTAGAAGGGGGGTTGAATACTTTTTACCATTTTAAAATTAATTCAATTTGAGACTTAACGTGATTTCAAGTTAATGCAGACAAATAAACAATATAAGTAATGCAAGTAAGGAAAAGAACAATCAAATCACAACACGGAGATTTATAGTGGTTCCGCTACAAGGACTTTTTTCCTTTCCCTACTCCACTCCTCGAGCCTCTAACTCGAGAGTTTTCTTCACTAAGAAACAAGCTCACTTCTCGGCGGAGAAAACCTTTACACACATCGCTTACACCTTTTTTCGGTACAAAGCTAAATACTGGGTTCTAGTTCAAGGTAGAACCAACCTGACGTCGCCTATATAATTTCCGACACTAAGCTAGTTGTCGAGTTCTTTACAAGGGTTCAACCACTCTATGTGTTTTGAGGACTAAAACACTAACCGAACTCTACTGAATGAATGGTTATAACAATGATGTGTGAACTACTAACAAATCACACAGTAACTACACTAACAGGATTGCAACAGTTTGTTGATCCTTGATCTCTTTGCTACAAAAGAAAGATCACTAAGAATGAAATGAATGAATGAATGGGTTAGTAATGTATAAATGAATGAATATGTAATTTATGCTATGTAAGTGATAAGTGTGCTTGAATGATCAGCTTGCTATTTATAGGCAAAACTGAGCAGACAAGCGACGGATCCGGCGGACCCAAATTATGGGTTCTGCCCATATACTGGTTTGGTTCCACTGGGACATGCCAGCTAAGAGTTTACCATATCTTTCCATATCTTGCCAAGTCTTGTCAAGATCTTACAAAGTCAACTCCTTTACTTCAAGATCTTTCCAAAATATATTACAAATCTTCCAAGATATCTAAAGATTTCCTAATGAGGTATGCCATGATGTCATGTGTATATTTCTATTTTTAAGAAATAAAAATAAACATGTAATAGTATATATGTATGTAATGTAATTCCTAGTGATCATGTGATATGTAAATGTGTTTAAAAAGTTTGTAACTTATAAATGTAAAAAACTTTAACATATACTTATGCTTTGCTAAAGATAAACCTTATAATTGTCATTAACAAAATAAAGCAAAGATCGTAAAATATAAATAACGTTTTTAGGACGATATTTGTATTAACAATCTCCCCCTTTTTGTTGATGACAAAACATAAAGTTTATTTTTAAGCAATGGAATAAGTAAAGTGAAAGTCTTTTAAAAATATGGATTAAGTTAGTTTTATGCAAGTTGTGAAAACTATTTTAAGCATAAAAACATGTACTGTGATGTATGAACTTAATCCTATCTCCCCCTTTTTGTCGAAACAAAAAGAAGAAATGCATAGCGGAATGTGGTGAATGGTTCTTGGTTATAACTCCCCTAATTTGGAGTACCAAGAATGATTCAATGATTTTGAGAACTTAAAGCTCCCCCTTGGATAATACTCCCTCTAATTGGAGTTCCAAGTTCATGATGCATGAATGATCCTACAAAACAAAAGTTAGTGTATGATATGCTCCCCCTCGATCAATACTCCCCGTTGCTAGGGTACCAACGTATTTGATTCAAGGATGAGAAATGCTACAAAACAAAAGTTAGTTGCGTATGAATCAATCCAACCAAGTAGCATAATGCGAATGTAAAGGTTCAACAAAGCAATGTAGTTTAACCCGTTTGACTAAAAAAGTCAACTAACTAAAATTGTTCAAACCAATCGCAAAGTTCAAACAATGTCAATACTATACCGGATGTGCGTGCGTGTCATTGCGGTTTAGCAGTATTAATGCCTACTCAAGTTTTAAATTTATATTTCGCCGACTTATCAATAACACACACACTTAACGAGCAGTGTACCCGGTCAGTATGAATATAATGGTAAGTAGAGTGTCGATCACTAAGAGTGGAACGTATTATCTAGTTATTCTAATCAGTATTTTAATATCTTAAGTTAGCTGTACAACCTAATCTAATGCAAGGGGGTTTCAGCCTGAGAGACTGGCACGGTTTGGTTATGATTAAATAGTAAACTAAACTAATGAGCACGAATCAGCGATTAGCACACACGTACACAGATAGATACTTGAGACAATAAGAAGACCTGTCCTGATAATTAAGTAGCTTGTCACTTGTTTTATTGCTAGTTTTATATGAAGTGTATATAATTAACCCTTTCTCGTTGGCTCTAATCTTATCGGCGAGTAAACCCTTAATGATCACTTATGTCTATCCCACTATCCTAGAAACGATAGAATAAATAGGCGAGGAAGGGGCATGGCGACCCAAGCAATGCTCAGCTAGACACAGAGGTTATCAATGCACTAATAAAAGTTACCAAAGACATCAACATATAAACTTTAATTAATGGGAAAGCAATTTTAAGGGGTGCGCATGATTTTCCGTAGTCACATGACATCAGCCCATCAATCCTGATGAATTAAAGTGTACTAATACAATAAAACAAAACTACTTAATGAATTGCACACATGCATGACCTTCTTACAGCTCTTGTATCTTTGTTCAGGGTGTGTCTTGTGCTGCTAATACGTCTGAATTCGTCTCTTGTTTGGTACTCGTACGTATGGTATCTTGCACTGTCCAACCTTTCAAATTCGTCTGACTTTGGGGTATTTATAGTTTTTGTCTGAGGGTTAGATGTGGCGCATAGGATAAGTAGATGCGGCGCATTGACTTAACTTCGCGTGGGGTCCAAGATTAATATATTCAGGAATATTCGTACACCGCCTTAAGATGCGACGTAACTCCATTTCTCTATGCGGCGCATGTCCTTTGCTGTCTTGGATTGTAACTTGTGAAATCTTGATAGTGATACGCCGTATGTAAGAAGTATGTTGCGGCGTATCTGGAGCAGAATGATCTTGATCTTATACATTTCAGTAGACTCTTAACATCTTGCTTGTTTTGCTCCATAATTAGTCCAAAATCGTCAAGTTTCACATAATACTTGTTTTTACCTGAGAATTACAAAAGTAAACATTAACGTATCAATTCTCATATATAATATAATAAAACAAGTCAAATAAATAGGACAAATGATGATAATAAAATGTACTTATTTGAGTTCATCAAATATCCCCCCACTTGAACTTTACTTGTCCCTAAGTAAACCTTAGAATAAATCTTATGAAAATGTATCCTAAAAGATATTAGGATTTATTTTTATATTTAAGCATGTATTCGTTTTGTCATAATTGCACAACCAAACACTTAACGAATTAGAAATAAAATAAAATATTTTGATAAAAGCAAATCTAATCGTTTAACTGTCCAGTCGTGACGAATATTCTATCATAAGCTTGGCAAGTATACGCATCTCCCCCACTAAAGCCAAGGAATGACAAGTCTAAAGCGGTAAAAAGGGTTTGTTGGTTAAGGGTTGATCATCCTTTTTAATCTCTATCGATCTCATATTCCAGAAAAGGCGAAAAAATCACAAATACATGATCGAATCCACGACCACGATACTTGCAATTGCTCAAATCCTTAACTCGAATAGGCTAAAGATAGGACCAAGTAATCTTCACCAATAATATTATATCAAAAAGGGCGACAAAATCATAAATACATAGCCGAATCCACGACTACGATACTTAAGATTGCTCAAATCCCTAATCTCAATAAATTAAAGGTTTGGATAAAGAATGATGTAGGGTATGGATAATATTTGGGATACAAATTGGTGTAAAATGAAAAATAAACAAAACAGATAAATTAAAATCATAAGTGTGGTAAATTACTTTCCCAACCATCCCATGAATAAGACTCATATCATTGAATAACTCACGCTTTAACACTTGAAACACACGCTTTAGGTAGACACGAATTATACTCAACAAGATCTCAATCAAAGAATAACCTCAGTTGGCGTTCCCATAACGGCCAACTCCCATTCAATCCATAAATATAATATATAACAACAAATAGTGGTGATATCGCCCACTTAATACAAAACTTTACATAAGTTGGTTAAAACAAACTTCCAACTTTTCCTTTTTCTTTTTCTTTTCTATTTTTTCGATTTTTTTTTTTTTTTTGACATCAACATATGTGTAAAATTTCACAACTTTACTATCACTATTTTTCCGGATAATTTTTCCATACTCTTCATACTTTCAGAAATAACTGTAATAGTGAAAGTAGTAAACACACGAAAAATAAACTCAAAGTTATACAATATTTACTTTCATACCAATTGCATTGTGAAATTTCCCGACCTAACCAAAGATAATGAATTACGCACGCGAACACAGGTAATGTAAGGAAACACACTTTGCCTAAAGCAATTAACCACGGATTTTAATCTACAGGGTAGGCTAAGGTGTAAGGGTGTAATGAAACATTATAACAAAGGTGTAAGAAACGAAAGGAATGGCTCTAAGGGTTTTTCTAGGGGTATCTTACTCTAAAAGTGAGAGTAACAAAATGGTTTATACGGGGGTTAACTAACCAGTGTAGTTAGTTAATATCACATAGCATATAAAGGCTATTTGGGTGTAATCCTAGAAATTTACCAATTTAGACAAGTCATTCCAATTATATAGATAATACTTATTATAGTGGTCTCGAATAGTATATAAGCCAAGTTCTAAAGTTTATAAGTCACCGGCACACTCATAGATTTGTGAATTTTGATAAGTTCACAATTTTTGGAAATAATGTTATGTGTGCAGCTATGTAATTTAGACTTTAAACAAAAAACATGCTAAAAAAAATTTAATTTTGATATATTAAGCGCATTTTAAGCATATTTTGAAAAAGTTTAGGACAAGTAAGTGTTCTAATTCTCCAATCCCCCCACTTAAGTTAAACAACGTCCTCGTTGTTTGTGTCAAAGGTTAAAAATTGGAAAATAAAAGAATTAGAACAGAAAAACTCCCCTGAGATTTGCTCGGTATGATCCTCCATTATTCGTATAAGAGCAAAAATCAACTTTCTTGTGGATGAGAACGTTTAAGCTTCATAGATGATGTATCCACAAAAATGCAGGAATCTATAATACCATTCAGACTTTAACACACCTGAGTTAAGAAGGTTCAAACTTGCATAATACATTAGTAGTTAGTAAAAATAAAACTAAAAAATTAAAATGAAAATCATCAGGTCAGTCGATACGCCGTATCTTATGGAAAAAGATACGCCGTATCGAGCCTGGAATAAATACGAATCAGAATAAAAGATGCGTCGCATCCTTAACCAGGGATGTGCCGCATTAAAATACTGACAGAAAGTTTTAAAGTCAAAAATAAAAATGCAGAAAATAAAATAAGATATGACCATTGCAGGTGATGCGTAGCATCTTAGGATTGAGATGCGCCGTATCGTCTGCAGGTCTGACAGACTTGACACAGAACAGAAAAGTAAAAATTCTTCGGGTTGTCTCCCGGTCAGCACTTGTCTTTATTCCAGAGTCTTCAAGTTAGACTCACGTTCAGCTCTTTATTCTGTTCTTGTTACGTGCCATCCTTCTTCTTTCATCCGAAAGATGTTCTCGTATAGCTCCGCAACATTTTCTTCCGTTCGACTTAATCTAATATATTTTTTGGTCTTCGTCGCAACATATTCCTCATCAGGTCCCAAAGAGTATTTGATGATTTTAAATTTTTCAGAAATTATCATGGGTGGGTCATTATAAGGGATCCCAAGTAGTCGACACTTTCTCTTGATGAATTCTTCTTCGTCTTTATCAACAAACTTGAAATAAGGATCCTCATTCAAATAGTCATCAAGTTCATCAATCAATTCTCTTCGCGACTCATCGTTATTATCATAGGGATCATAATTAACCACGTTAAAGGATTGATAATAATCTTGAATCTCATCCCACTCTCTTTTCAATTCCCATTGCAAGCGTCGACTAAGCTTTGTGTAATCATCAAATTGTCCATGCACCCATTCCCAGAAAGTAGTGTCCGATGCTCCCTTAAGTTCTTTTAAGTAGTTGATTCTACCTTTTTCTTGCAAAGCCTCTGCTCTACGTGGGCAGTCTTCAACTTTTTCATACCAATCATCGTATTCAAAGTATACATTGTTTCCAACCCGTCTCATTCCAATTATACTTCCCCCATTACAGGTTCCATCATTCTTATAATCACAGGTTGGCCATTCACTAAATCCATCCCCGGCAGCGGCGCCAAAAACTTGATGCGCGTGCGTGTCATTGCGGTTTAGCAGTATTAATGCCTACTCAAGTTTTAAATTTATATTTAGCCGACTTATCAATAACACACACACTTAACGAGCAGTGTACCCGGTCAGTATGAATATAATGGTAAGTAGAGTGTCGATCACTAAGAGTGGAACGTATTATCTAGTTATTCTAATCAGTATTTTAATATCTTAAGTTAGCTGAACAACCTAATCTAACGCAAGGGGGTTTCAGCCTGAGAGACTGGCACGGTTTGGTTATGATTAAATAGTAAACTAAACTAATGAGCACGAATCAGCAATTAGCACACACGTACACAGATATGTTGGGAATTAAATATTCTGAAGATTAGAGTATTAGAAATTACTCTAAGTCAAGGTACTGCTCGTACATCAAAGTACTGCTAGTACATCAAGGTTCTGCTAGTTCATGATCAAAGTACTGCTACTACATCAAAGTACTGCTGCTACATCAAAGTACTGCTGATCAGTGACTCATAGGATAAGATCGAAAAGATATTTATTGTATTTTGGTCAAACATATACGGTAGATAATATCTTACTCCATGTGCTTAGTTAACAAGTTGTATACATAGATACATGTTGTATCTTATGTACTGACACAATATGCATAAGTTAAATAAGTAAGTCGGTCAAGACTTTTAGCAAAATTGTAAAGATCTCTTGCAACTATAAAAGAGATCTTAGACTTAGATATTAAATAAGTTGACACAATAGAACACACATGCACATGCATAACTGTTAGAACAAGAACAAAAACAATATCACAAGTCTAAAACATAAGATTCAAGGTTTTGTAACCCTAGTGAAAAACTCAAGATCACTCGTATTATTTGGAATAATATTGAATCGTTTAGTGAAATACTTTCTTTGTTCATTGTTAAGTAACAAACATAATTCTTCCATTTCCACAACATACATAACCTTCTAAGTGTGGTTAAGTAAATTCCGCGTGCTTAATCATATTAAGTCAATATATCTCATACACAAAGACACAAGGTTTAACCACCTTAACCGTGTATAAACAAGATCCTCACAGTTGGTATCAGAGATTAGGGTTGATATATTTGAATTAGAAGAAACAGAAATGGATCCACATGATGTTCAAACAAATGTTGCTGCAAAGTTGCCCATAATCAAACCCAATGAGTTTGAGTTATGGAGGATGAGAATTGAGCAATATTTCATGGTCCAAGATTATACTCTTTGGGATATAATTATATATGGTGATTCCTTTACACCAAGCTACTCAGAGGTTGTCCTAGAAGGTAAAACAAGTAGAAAAAGAAATACTGGACCAGTGTCAAATGAAGAAAAGATACTGAAGAGAAATGATCAGAAAGCAAGAAATTTATTGCTTATGACCATTCCTAGTGAGCAGATGCTATCATTTAACAAGTATCTTGATGCAAAAACTCTTTTTGAAGAGATTTGTGCATATTTTGGTGGTAATGAAACTACCAAAAAGACACAGAAGACATTACTAAAGCAACAATTTGAAAACTTTACTGCTTTTAGTAATGAGTCTCTTGATAAGCTATTCTCAAGATTACATAAGCTTGTCAGTCAGTTAGCTGTGTTGGGTGTTGAGACAGAGAAGGAAGATCTCAACATGAAGTTTTTAAGAAGTCTACCTGATGAGTTCCATACTCATGTTATTGTCTGGATGAACAAACCAGACATTGAAACCATGAAGCTCAATGATTTGTACAACAACTTCAAAATTGTTGAACAAAGTCTAAAGAAATCTGGTCATTATGGTACTAGTTCTGGAAACGTGGCACTCTTGTCAGTTCCTAGTATTAGTAAGAGTGAAGAGGTAGATGAAGGTGAAAGTGCTCCTTCCACAAGTTCTCACAAGGATGTTGCTGGTCTTGGAGATTCAACATTCTATGCTTTTATTACCAGTCAATCTAATGGCTCTCCTCTCAACCATGAAGACCTTGAGCAGGTAGATGGTGATGATTTGGAAGCTATGGATATTAAATGGCAGGTTGCTTTGCTTAGCATGAGGGCTAAGAAGTATTGGCAAAGAACTGGGAAGCAGATTACCATAAATGGTAATGATACTGCTGGGTTTGATAAGAAGAAAGTGGAGTGTTTCAACTGTCATAGGTTAGGACACTTTGCTAAGGAGTGTAGAAGCCCAAGAAAGCAGGAGAACAGAAACACATGGTATAAGCAAGATAGGAAAAAGGAAGTTACTGTTGAAGAGCCAAAGGCTATGTTGGCTATTGATGGTATTGGTTATGATTGGAGCTCTATGGCTATTGAAGAGGATGCACCTCCTAATGCTGCTCTTTTGGCCAATGAATTTGCTCTAATGGCTCATTCTGATTCAGAGGTAAACAATATTACATCTTGTACTGAATCATGTCCTAATCTTAAAGCTTATGAAGACCTTAATAAGAGATTTGAAGCTCATAAACAAGAGCTGCTTGATTCTTTGTTTAATTTGGCTAATCACAAAAGAGGTCTAGGTGTTTTGGAAAAACAAGTCTTACATTTTAAAAATAATGAAATTCATTTTGCTGATGACATCAATATACTAAAAAATGACATTAAGATCAGAGATGAGTGTATTGTTGAGTTAAATGAATCATTAGCTAAACATAAGAATGAAAGAGAAAATGTAAAGGTTTCTGTGGATGTATTAGCACATTCCTCAGAAGGATTCAATAAGCTTTGGGAAGCCCAAGTTATTGATAAAGTTAATTCTGGTGTTGGATTTAAGTCTGTACCCCCACCATACAGAGGTGTTCATTCACCTCCAGGTATTGATTTAGCACACACAGGGTTACCTGAGTTTCAAGAACCAATCATGGAATATGGTTCTAAGGTCACTAAATCTCCAAAGATAGAGAAGGTAAGTAAAATTTTAGATAAAACTTTATCTTATCAGGACAAGGTGTCCTTTATTAAGAAAGGAGATACTATAGTTGTTGAAGATTGTACAACTGATAGTGATAGTGATGAAGAAGAACAGGTTATGTCTAAACCTGTATTGGTTAAGAAAGTAGGAACAAGTCTTCCTAAGATAGTCAATCACAACACTAACAGGCCTAAGTCAAATGGTAAAGGTACTGTTAGGAAACCAGTTAGATATTGTGAACAATATAGAACTACAAACAAACCCAGAGGTAACCAAAGGAATTGGAACAACCTCAAGTCTAACCAATTAGGTGATGACTTTGCATTTTATAATAAAGCTTGTTATACATGTGGTAGTTTTGACCATCTTGCAGCTTTCTGCAACCAAAGGGTAACTGGGTATGAATACAATAGGGTGAATTACAAAAGGCAAACTCCTCAAACTCTTTTTCACTCTAATACTCATAGATCTAAACCCAGAACAGTCTCAAACAAGTCTGGACTCAAAGGTCCTGATAGACAAAAAGGTCCTGTTAACAAAGTACTGCCAGTTCAAACTCAAAGTACTGGTAAATCTAAAAGTACTGTTAGACCTTTGATGACTGTTAACCCAAAATCAACAGCTAAGGATGCAAAAACAACTTTCAAACATGCATCTAAAACTGTTCTAAGGCCCATTCAATCAAAAGCAGTGGTCCACAAACAAATTTGGAGACCAAAGGGTGTGACTTCAAAGTTAGCAGACTCTGCTGAACATGTTACTCACTCTGCTGCTAAGGGTAATAGGGCAAATGCTGTTAAGGCCTCAGCATGTTGGATTCAAAAATCCAATGTTGCATCAACAGTCCTTAAAAGATTAAACTATATTGATGCAAGAGGCAGATTCAAGTCAGTAATGGCTTGGATCCCCAAAGAAAACTAACACTCTTATTTGTGTGCAGGGACATTCTATTGATCATCAAGATCAAGGATACTCAGATAGTGGATGTTCCAATCACATGACAGGCAACATGTCTTATCTTTCAGATTTTCAAGAATTCAATGGAGGATATGTTACCTTTGGAGGTGGTTTTCGTGGCAAAATTTCTGGTAAAGGTACTATTAAAACCGGAAATTTAGATTTTGAAGATGTGTACTATGTACAAGAGTTAAAGTATAATCTTTTTAGTGTTTCACAAATGTGTGACAAAAAGAATAATGTCCTTTTTACTGACACTGAATGTCTTGTTCTATCTAAGGATTTTAAGATGCCTGATGAAAATCAAGTACTTCTTAGAATTCCTAGAAAGGCCAACATGTATAGTGTTGATATGAAGAACATCATTCCTAAAGAAGATTTAACTTGTCTTGTATCAAAGGCCACATTGGATGAATCAATGTTATGGCATAGAAGGCTTGGTCATATTAACTTCAAAACCATAAATAAAATTGTTAAGAATGGTTTGGTAAGAGGTTTACCTCACAAAAGATTTGAAAATGATCAAACATGCATTGCTTGTCTAAAAGGCAAACAACACAAAGCCACTTGTAAGCCCAAAATTTTTAACTCTATCAATCAGTCATTGTTTATGCTGCATATGGACTTATTTGGACCAGTTTCAGTAAGGAGTATACAACATAAAAAATATTGTCTTGTTATAACTGATGACTATAGCAGATTTACATGGGTTTTCTTTTTAGCCACTAAGGATGAGACATCAAGCATTCTTAAGGAATTCATTACACTGATAGAAAACCAAGTAAGCCAGAAAGTCAAAGTCATTAGGAGTGATAATGGGACAGAGTTTAGAAATAGAGTTATGGATGATTTCTGCAAAGAAAAAGGTATTAGGAGAGAATATAGTGTTGCTAGAACACCACAACAGAATGGAGTGGTTGAAAGAAAGAATAGAACACTAATTGAAGCTGCTAGAACAATGTTAGCTGATTCTAAGCTACCAATAATCTTTTGGGCAGAGGCAATTAACACTGCTTGCTATGTTCAAAATAGAGTTTTAGTTGTGCAGCCTCACAATAAGACATCATATGAACTCTTTAATGGTAGAACTCCTGCAATAGGATTTCTTAGACCTTTTGGATGTCATGTGACAATTCTCAATACCTTAGACCATTTAGGAAAATTTGATGGTAAAGCAGATGAAGGTTTCTTAGTTGGATATTCTCTTGTTAGCAAAGCTTTTAGAGTTTACAACTTAAGAACTGAGAAAGTTCAAGAAGAACTACATGTGGAGTTTCAGGAAAACAAATCCAGTGTAGTAGGTCAAGGACCCAAATGGATATTTGATCTTGATTATCTAACAAACTCTATGAATTATTTACCTGTTGTTGCAGAAACTAATAATTTTTCAGGTTCACAAGCAACAAATGAGGTGGAGTTAGATAAAGATCAATCTGATGTCATTATGCCATTGTGGTCAAGTACCAGTGTGGATTTAGCTTTAAACAATGATGAATCTTCTTCTGATAAAGCAAAAGAGGATGTTGAGGCTCAAAGAAAAGATGTTGGAACAGAGGAACAACTCAATATGTTGAATATTGAAAGTACTGTTGAGACAGAGCAAAGTACTGTGAGTACTTCTCAAGGTACTGGTGGTTCATTTGAAGGAACTGTTAGTTCAGTTGAAGGTACTGCTGGTCCTTCACACTCAAAAGATGCAGAATTTCAAGAAGATGAAGTGGATTTGACTAATCTTTCATCATCTTATCATGTTCCCACTACCCCACACACAAGAATTCACAAAGTTCATTCCCTAGATAATGTGATAGGAGATATACAATCTAGTGTGAAGACAAGAAGACAACTAGTCTCTTCAGACCAACAAGGGATTCTTGATGCCCTTTATGCTTCAAAACAACATGAACTTTCAAACTCATGTTTATTTGTATGTTTTCTCTCTCAAAAGGAACCAAAGAATATTCTTACAGCCCTAGATGATTCAAGCTGGGTAGAGGCTATGCAAGAAGAGCTTCTTCAGTTCAAGATTCAAAAGGTTTGGGTGCTAGCTGATTTACCTACAGGTGAAAAGCTAATTGGCACTAGATGGGTTTTTAAGAACAAAAGGGATGACAGAGGAATTGTGATCAAGAATAAGGCTAGATTAGTAGCACAAGGGTACACACAAGAAGAAGGAATAGATTATGATGAAGTTTATGCTCCAGTAGCAAGGATTGAGGCAATTAGGCTGTTTCTAGCTTATGCTTCATTTTTAGGCTTCACAGTCTACCAAATGGATGTCAAAAGCGCATTTTTATATGGTGAAATTGAAAGAGAGGTGTATGTTTCACAACCTCCTGGCTTCATTGATCCATTACATCCAAACAAAGTGTACAGAGTAGTGAAAGCTCTCTATGGCCTTCATCAGGCACCAAGAGCTTGGTATGCAACACTTGCTTCCTATTTATTAGAAAATGGATTTCAAAGAGGAAAGATTGATCAGACTCTTTTCATCAAACAGCACAAGAAGGATCTTCTGTTAGTGCAGGTGTATGTGGATGACATTATCTTTGGATCTACAGGGAAGGAAATGTGTTTAGAATTTGAGAAGCTTATGAAAGATAAGTTTCAGATGAGTTCTAT
This sequence comes from Artemisia tridentata subsp. tridentata, assembly GCA_021014915.2. Lineage (NCBI taxonomy): Eukaryota > Viridiplantae > Streptophyta > Magnoliopsida > Asterales > Asteraceae > Artemisia > Artemisia tridentata. Next base: position 277,884,070 of record CP139502.1, read on the forward strand.
GGGAGAACTTACATTCTTTTTGGGTTTGCAAGTTAAGCAATCATCTGAAGGCATATTTATTAGTCAAGACAAATATGTTGCAGAGATACTTAGAAAATTTCAATTTGCTGATTCAAAAATAGCAAGCACACCAATGGACTCAGAGAAGCACCTTCTGAAAGATGAAGATGGAGAAAATGTAGATGTACACAATTACAGATCTATGATAGGCTCTTTGATGTATCTTACATCATCTAGACCTGATATCATGTTTCCTGTTTGTGTCTGTGCAAGATTTCAAGTTACTCCAAAGGTTTCTCATTTAACTGCAGTCAAGAGAATTTTTAGATATCTTAAAGGTCAACCAAGGTTGGGTATATGGTATTCTAGAGAATCTCCTTTTGATTTGGTAGCATATTCGGATAGTGATTATGCTGGTGCTAGCTTAGACAGAAAGTCAACAACTGGAGGATGTCAATTCCTTGGGTGTAGACTTGTCTCATGGCAGTGTAAGAAGCAAACAAGTGTGGCAAATTCAACAACTGAAGCTGAATATATAGCTGCTGCAAGTTGCTCTAGTCAAGTTCTATGGCTTCAAAACCAACTCCTTGATTATGGGTACAATTTCTTAAACACTGTTATTTATATTGATAATAGTAGTACAATTTGTATTATTAAAAATCCGGTACAACACTCTAAAACAAAACACATTGAAATTAGGCATCACTTTATAAGAGATTGCAATGAGAAAAGATTAATTCAAGTTCTTAAAATTGCTTCAGAGCATAATTTTGCAGATCTGTTAACAAAAGCTTTTGATGTTTCAAGGTTTCAGTACTTAATAGCAAGTATTGGAATGCTTAATCTTTAAATTTTCAATATGATGTGTTTTTGTACATAAATTTTTGAAAGTACTGCTGGATTTATAAGGTACTGCTATATCAAAATTTGAATTGTGTTATTCATACAGTTGGTTTTATGATTAATCTAATGCAAGACAAGTACTTTGTACATTGTTCTTTTGGTTTTAGACTAACTATTTCAGGTATGAATATGTAAACACAAAGGATATTTCAAGTGAAATGGGAACAGCAGAATGCCTATCATATTGCTGACCATAGTAGATTTATGATGGACTGAGTTTAGGAATTAAACCTCCTTAAAACTTCTTTCTTGAAATCTAGTTATGATATTTCACAATTGAATTGATGACTTAGTTGATCAGATAGTAACTGATACAACTCACTTTCTATCATTTTATACTTTCAAGTATAATGAGTTAGTCTAAGGACATCTGATAGAAATAACAGCTAGTGAAAGTGAATCTAACACTTGTGTTGGAGGTAACAATTACTATGAGCTGGAAACCCTGTCAAGAAAATCTTTTGAATAGATTTATCTTTTCACAGGCAGTTAGTGATAACTGAAATACATTGGTTCTCACACAACCAGAGGTTATTTTTAAACCGAAATTTTGATTAGGTGTCTGTTACACACTTGATTCTTTCAAAATGGTTGAATGTAGTATGATTTTTCAATTCTAAAATCATGAACATACTACTAAGTTAAATGATTTCTTAAAAGGATTTTCAAGGATTCAGAAAAACCATTCATTTATGGATTATGAATCAAAATGTCCACTGATTCACCTCTCATAGGAGTTAACACACCTAGAAGTGATGAGGACAGCAATTTAAACTCTTAAGGAATTGATGGCTTCATGTACAATATTGTCTGAAAATAAGTTCAAACTGATAGATCAGGTGATATGAAGAGAAGTTCTTTAGTACATAGTGAGATCTTCCAAACAAGGGGAGGAAACAAAAGTTATTTACTTCAGGGGAGGTTATAATCTCAGAGAAGGAAATAATTGCCCAGAAAAGGAAGAGTAAACCAATATATGGAAGGAGAAGACAAGAGCATACAAGATGATGTAGAGGTTGAAAATGATTAGAACAGATCAAATATCTAGAAGGGATGAAGCATTCCTAAAGGAGAAAGTTCTATCTAGATCAAACGAAGAAAAGTTTCAATTTCACTTCAAAGACATGCTGGTTAGATGATTTCACTTGTTGAAACAAGCATCCAAGATACACAGCATCATTGCCTCTTACAATTCCTCCATCCAAGGAAATTGCACCATCTTTTGGTACAATGTTTTGAATTGCTGAAGTCAAAGAAGAACAAAGCAGATGAGTTCAGAATAGAAGAATGTTCAGATTCAAGAAGTGTTTGAAAGATCTTCACAAGTCCTCATTTAATTCAGAAAAACATGTTTGAATTAATTCACATGTTTAGGGGAGGATTGTTGGGAATTAAATATTCTGAAGATTAGAGTATTAGAAATTACTCTAAGTCAAGGTACTGCTCGTACATCAAAGTACTGCTAGTACATCAAGGTTCTGCTAGTTCATGATCAAAGTACTGCTACTACATCAAAGTACTGCTGCTACATCAAAGTACTGCTGATCAGTGACTCATAGGATAAGATCGAAAAGATATTTATTGTATTTTGGTCAAACATATACGGTAGATAATATCTTACTCCATGTGCTTAGTTAACAAGTTGTATACATAGATACATGTTGTATCTTATGTACTGACACAATATGCATAAGTTAAATAAGTAAGTCGGTCAAGACTTTTAGCAAAATTGTAAAGATCTCTTGCAACTATAAAAGAGATCTTAGACTTAGATATTAAATAAGTTGACACAATAGAACACACATGCACATGCATAACTGTTAGAACAAGAACAAAAACAATATCACAAGTCTAAAACATAAGATTCAAGGTTTTGTAACCCTAGTGAAAAACTCAAGATCACTCGTATTATTTGGAATAATATTGAATCGTTTAGTGAAATACTTTCTTTGTTCATTGTTAAGTAACAAACATAATTCTTCCATTTCCACAACATACATAACCTTCTAAGTGTGGTTAAGTAAATTCCGCGTGCTTAATCATATTAAGTCAATATATCTCATACACAAAGACACAAGGTTTAACCACCTTAACCGTGTATAAACAAGATCCTCACAAGATAGATACTTGAGACAATAAGAAGACCTGTCCTGATAATTAAGTAGCTTGTCACTTGTTTTATTGCTAGTTTTATATGAAGTGTATATAATTAACCCTTTCTCGTTGGCTCTAATCTTATCGGCGAGTAAACCCTTAATGATCACTTATGTCTATCCCACTATCCTAGAAACGATAGAATAAATAGGAGAGGAAGGGGCATGACGACCCAAGCAATGCTCAGCTAGACACAGAGGTTATCAATGCACTAATAAAAGTCACCAAAGACATCAACATATAAACTTTAATTAATGGGAAAGCAATTTTAAGGGGTGCGCATGATTTTCCGTAGTCACATGACATCAGCCCATCAATCCTGATGAATTAAAGTGTACTAATACAATAAAAAAAAAAACTACTTAATGAATTGAATACATGCAGGACCTTCTTACAGCTCTTGTATCTTTGTTCAGGGTGTGTCTTGTGCTGCTAATACGTCTGAATTCGTCTCTGGTTTGGTACTCGTACGTATGGTATCTTGCACTGTCCAACCTTTCAAATTCGTCTGACTTTGGGGTATTTATAGTTTCTGTCTGAGGGTTAGATGCGGCGCATAGGATAAGTAGATGCGGCGCATTGACTTAACTTCGCGTGGGGTCCAAGATTAATATATTCAGGAATATTCGTACACCGCCTTAAGATGCGACGTAACTCCATTTCTCTATGCGGCGCATGTCCTTTGCTGTCTTGGATTGTAACTTGTGAAATCTTGATAGTGATACGCCGTATGTAAGAAGTATGTTGCGGCGTATCTGGAGCAGAATGATCTTGATCTTGTACATTTCAGTAGACTCTTAACATCTTGCTTGTTTTGCTCCATAATTAGTCCAAAATCGCCAAGTTTCACATAATACTTGTTTTTACCTGAGAATTACAAAAGTAAACATTAACGTATCAATTCTCATATATAATATAATAAAACAAGTCAAATAAATAGGACAAATGATGATAATAAAATGTACTTATTTGAGTTCATCAATACCTAACCATATAATGTTAGTAAACCAACCAAGATATAATGCATATTTAGTGATCACCTACAAGCATAAACATAACATCCTTCCTTTTAAAAATTGTTTGTGATTAAAATCACTAAACAAGTAGTTACAAAGTATAAAAACAATATCCTAGTAGAGGCAAGTCCTAAAGGGTGTTGGAAAAACAAACAAAGGAGAGGATCCTAGCATCTATTGTGGAGGTTTGGTTAGATTTGGTGAAGACATGATGGAGGCAAGCCATGTAGATTCTAAATCCTTAGTATCACGTAAGTGAGAATTCATCATGTTTGAAGAGGCGTAGAGAGGATCAAGTTTCTCATTGCCTTGAGTGTTTGGTTGGTTGAGCCACATTGATTCATCAATGGCTTGGAGTGTGGCAAATAAATCATTTGGTTGAAGGTTGGGTGAATAAGGAGGTGATAATGATTTCGTCATTTGAGATGGTGTGTGTGGTGGTGTGTTAGCCACTGATGATGGTGTGGGTGGTGATCTCGTCACTTGAGTAGGTGATGGAGATTTTGTTGGTTGAGATGGAGCAGATGGTGGTGTTGTAGCTACGGGTGTTCTAGTAGATGGTGAAGTGGTGATAGGTGGTGTTGGAGTTAAGTTGGGATTGATCAACCAACATGGTCTAGTGAAGATATGCAGTAGATGCAAGGTTTAGTGGGATTCTAGTGATTTGATTGATCCACGGATTACAAGGAACCAAATTGAAGGCTCCTTGTTTGTTACAGAAAGGTAACTTTGATGGAAATTTGAATTTTCAAATTTTGGTGGGAAATGGATTTCTTATGGTTCTAAGTGTTCCTAAATCATCCTAATGTGCAATCAATAATCTAAGGATCGGGATTAGTCGGGAAATTTGAAAAAGTTACTATTGAATCGGAAGATCCAAATGATAACAAATGCGGAACCAAATTTTTGGTTTCGCAGAATCCGCAGAGTGAAATTTGGCGGAGCCTAAGTGTTCAACAGACGGAACCCAAAACTTGGTTCCGCCATATCCGCCAGAAGGAAAAAGTTAACAGAGAGCATGTCAAAATGCTCGATACCCGTTCAATTCCCAAAAATTTTCCTAAATCCTATGTAACTAATTAGTTATGATTGATTAAACACAAAAACACAGGTTCTAACACATGTGAACATAGAAATCAATTCGATGATATTAAACTTACCATAAAGGAAGATAAAGCCAAACAGTGGCTTAAGCATGAAAAATCGATAACATCACGTGTTATCGTCCTGCAAAGTTGTGTTAGTTCACAGAAATGTATCACACCAACATAATATTCTATGAACACAATAATTCAACACATCATTGTTTGAAATTTTCTAATACCAAACACTCCCTAATCATCACTTCTTGTCGAGCTTCTTGTTAAGCTTCATGATCCAACGTCCAATATTCTTCATTATCCCTCTTGTTTGTCGAAACTCCTAGGATTGGTTGTCGATGGAAGGAAGTTGACTCATGTATTCGGGTGGAGGGATCCTAGAATTTGGTAAACCATCATCCTCGCAAACCGATGATGATGATGATGATGATGATGATGATGATGATGATGATGAGGTTGGAGGATGAGCTCGTTTTCCTCTTGCTATGGCTACCCTATGATCACTAAGAGGTACAAAGGTGTGTTCAATTTCGTTGTAGTTGGGTATGAAACCTCTAGCGTTTGGAGGAATGGGTGCAAAAGCTCGACAGAGACGGGTAAGAAGCATCCCGTAAGGCATGGCAGTGGTACCTAAAACTGGAATATCGGCCATTCTTTTGGCGATGTAGTAAGCTAAGTTGAATTGTTGGCGAGTAGACACACAATATAGCATGTAACAAAGGCTTGCGTTGACATGATCCCTATTCCCTATGGTACTTATGACGTTAGCCCTAAGAACCTCTTCTAACTTTTTAAATTGAGGCATAAGCTCGTTTAGCTCCATGCCAAACGAATCTCGATCTACCTCTCTACCTCTACTTGTCCTAGTGTGGGTGGTTCTAGGGACAAAAAGATGCTCACGGATGGTTTCTTTTGGAGTTAGGGGTGTGTCATATGGATGCTGCGAGGATTCTTGATACACTTGGTAGGATGTTAGTCCTTTGTAACGTGTGTATATGATACTTTGAGTTAATATGATTAAGTATGCGGAATCTACTTAACCACACTTAGAAGGTTATTTTTTATTGGAAATGGAATAGTGATGTTTAAGCAATGAACAATGAACACAGAAAGTATAGCATCAAACGATTCAATATTATTGAGAATAATACGAGTGATCTTCACTATCAGTAGGGTTACAAAACCTTGAATCTCTATTACAAAGAAAAACTATTTCTGTTTTTGTTCTTCGTATTCAGTTACTTTCTAATAGTTACACACTAAGCACTTTTCAACACTTAGACACTCTTCAAACTAATGTCTAACTCTCTATATATATATGAAATATCTAAGCACATGCTGTAACACCCTAGGCAAATCCCACATCGACTGTGGCCTGGAGAGATGTTGGGTTCATAAGATAACATTCGCCTTACAATGACACAACGCGTTTTGTGGTCTACTGCGTGTGGAGTTCTTAGGAACTGGCAGTTAAGCGTGCTCATGAGAGAGTAGTACTGGCTTGGGTGACCTGCCGGGAAGTCTTCAAATGAGGCCACAAAAGCAAATCCGTGAGCCTGCGGGCAAAGCGGACAATATTGTGGTCTGAGTAGGCGGGATGTTACAGGTGGTATCAGAGCCACTCCTGAGCCGTTCGGGATGGTGGGGCAAACCTCATCGAGGACGATGAGTCCCTAAGGGGGGGTGATTGTAACACCCTAGGCAAATCCCACATCGACTGTGGCCTGGAGAGATGTTGGGTTCATAAGATAACATTCGCCTTACAATGACACAACGCGTTTTGTGGTCTACTGCGTGTGGAGTTCTTAGGAACTGGCAGTTAAGCGTGCTCATGAGAGAGTAGTACTGGCTTGGGTGACCTGCCGGGAAGTCTTTAAATGAGGCTACAAAAGCAAATCCGTGAGCCTGCGGGCAAAGCGGACAATATTGTGGTCTGAGTAGGCGGGATGTTACACATGCACACTTGAGTGTTCGACTACTTGCTAGCTTGTGTGTGTCAGTAGCAAAGATACAAGATGTATCTGTGTACACAACTTCTTGATTGATCATTTATCAAAGATATTGTCTACCGTATATATTTGACTTTTATACACAAATATCTTTTTCATACTTATCCAGTCAGCAGTAGTATACGCGACACTTATCCTTTCAGCAGTAGTATGAGTCATTCCAACAGCAGTATCGACCAGCAGTACCTTTGTTTGTACTAGCAGTACTAACTTCAGTTAGTACTATTAGTTATAACTTTGAGTAGTCTTCAGATATACACTAGCAGTTAGTACTGTTAGTGTATTCTTCTCAGTAGTACTAATCTTCAGAACATTTAATTCCCAATAATCCTCCCCTAAACTTGTGATTTATCCCAAATCAACATGTTTCTTCTGAATTAAATTAGGATTGTGAGAGTCTTCCAAACACTACATAGTCAGATTTCTTGATCTGAGCTTTCCTATGTTCTGTAAGACTAACTATCTTTCTGTATAACTCATCTGCTTTCTGTGAATCTCTTTCAGCAATAACATCATCTTCTTTGTCTTGAACATAAGCAGTACCTTGAATAAAAGATGGTGCAATTTCCTTGGATGGAGGAATTATAAGAGGCAATGGTGCTGTGTATCTTGGATGCTTGTTCCAAGAAGTCAAATCATCTTTCAGCAAGCCTTTGCAAGTGATGAACAAACGTAGTGAACTGAAATTGAAACTGAAAGAACTTAGATAGAACTTTCTTCATTTGAATGCTTCATCCCTTCTGAATATATATAATACTCCAGAATCTTGTTCTTTTATGCTTATTCCCAGCATCCATCAACTGAAACTGTAGCTTGTTCTTATTATTGGCTGAATAATAAGACATGTTAGCTTCTCAAAAAGCTGACATCATCATCTTGTATGCTCTTGACTTTTCTTGAACTTGATCAATTTTAAATTTCCTCCCCTGATTCTGAGCATACACAACCACAATCTTTTCCTCCCCTGATTGGTTAATCTTCCTCCCCTGAGATTTATCATTTCCTCCCCTGTTTGGAAGATCTCTCACCATCATCTGATCTACCAATTAGAACATGTTTTCAGACAATGTTGTACATTTAGCCATCAATTCCTTAAATTTCAATGCTGCCCTTATCACTTCCAGGTGTGTTAACTCCTGTGAGAGGTGAATCATGGGGCATTGACTCATAATCCATCATCAGATAGGATTCTGAGCCATTTTGAGAACCCTTTTAAGAAAACTTTTGACTTAGCAGTATGAACTTGATTTTTATTGAAAAACCATACTGCTTACAACCATTTTGAAGGGATTAAGTGTGTAACAGACACTTAATCAAGAATTCAGTTTAAATTAACCTCTGGTTGTGTGAGAACCAATGTTTTCAGTTATAAATAACTGCCTGTGTACAGACAAACCCATTAAAAGGGCTTTCTTGACAGGTTTTCCAGCTCGTGACAATTGTGTCCTCTAACACAAGTGTTAGATGCACATTTGTTCAGTTACTATCTGACCAACTGAGCCATCAAGTCAATGTGAAACATCATAATTAGGTTTCAAGAAAGAAATTTTAAAGAATTAATAAACTTAGGTGTAAACCTTTGTTAGTTAATTCCCAAACTCTGTCCATCATGAACCTATTATATCAGCACTTGAAACTTCCTTTGTGCTCAAATGTTCATACCTGAAATTGTTAGTCCAAAACCAAGAAACAAAATGCAGAGCATTTGTCTTATAGCAGTAAAATCATATGACTAACAGTATGAACAAACAATCTAAATTTGTACTAGCAGTACAAACTTTTCAATAACAGTACCAATTTACAAAGCTAACAGTACAAACAAAAATTTATATACAAAAACACATCAGTTTGAAAATTTTAAGGATTAAGCATTCCAATACTTGCTACCAAGTACTGAAACCTTCCAACATCAAAAGCTTTTGTGAGAAGATCTGCAAAGTTGTGATCAGAATCAATTTTAAAAACTTGAATCAACTTTTTCTCATTGCAGTCTCTAATAAAATGATGTCTAATTTCAATGTGTTTTGTTTTAGAGTGTTGCACTGGATTTTTAATTATGCAAATTGTACTACTATTATCAATATATATGACAGTGTTCATAAAATTGTACCCATAGTCAAGAAGTTGATTTTGAAGCCAAAGTACTTGACCACAGCAACTTGCAGCAGCTACATATTCAGCTTCAGTTGTTGAAGTAGCCACAATTGTTTGCTTTTCACATCCAAGGAATTGACATCCTCCAGTTGTTGACTTTCTGTCCAAGCTTGCACCTGCATAATCACTATCTGAATATGCTACCAAGTCAAAAGGTGATTCCCTAGAATACCATAGACCCAACCTAGGTTGACCCTTGAGATATCTAAAAATCCTCTTGACTGCTGTTAAGTGATAAACCTTAGGAGTTACTTGAAATCTTGCACAAGCACAAACAGAGAACATGATATCAGGTCTTGATGATGTGAGATACATCAAGGAGCCTATCATAGATCTGTATGTGTGTACATCCACATTGTCTCCTTCTACATCTTTTAGAAGAGGCTTCTCAGAGTCCATTGGTGTGCTTGCTACTTTTGAATCAGCAAATTAAAATTTCCTTAGAATCTCTGCAACATATTTATCTTGGCTGATAAATATGCCTTCACTTGATTGTTTAACTTGCAGACCCAAAAAGAATGTAAGTTCCCCCATGGAACTCATCTGAAACTTATCATGCATAAGTTTCTCAAACTCTAAACACATCTCCTTCCTTGTAGATCCAAAGATGATATCATCCACATACACCTGTACAAGCAAAAGATCCTTCTTGTGCTTCTTGATGAATAATGTCTGATCTATCTTGCCTCTTTGAAATCCATTTTCTATTAAATAGGAAGCTAGTGTTTCATACCATGCTCTTGGTGCCTGATGAAGGCCATAAAGAGCTTTGACAACCTTGTACACCTTGTCTGGATGGTCTGGGTCAATAAAACCTGGAGGTTGTGAGACATACACCTCCTCTTCAATAGTACCATATAAGAAAGCACTCTTGACATCCATTTGATAAACTGTGAAGCCCATAAATGAAGCATAAGCCAAAAATAATCTAATGGCTTCAATTCTTGCTACTGGAGCAAAAACCTCTTCATAGTTTATCCCTTCCTCTTGTGTGTACCCTTGGGTTACTAATCTAGCCTTATTTCTAATCATTATGCCCCTTTCATCCCTTTTATTTCTGAAAACCCATTTAGTGCCAATTACCCTTACACCTTTGGGTAAATCAACTAGCACCCATACCTTCTGAATCTTGAATTGGAGAAGCTCCTCTTGCATAGCTTCTACCTAGCTTGAATCATCTAAGGCTTTAAGAACATTCTTGGGTTCTGCTTGTGAGAGAAAACATACAAATAAGGAAGAGTTGGTATACTCATGTTTCTTTGATGCATAAAGAGCATCAAGAAGCCCTAGTTGGTCTGAAGACATCAGTTGTTGTCTTGTCTTCACCCCTAATTGTACATCTCCAATCACATTGTTCAGGGAGTGGAATTTGTGAATCCTTGTGTGTGGTGTAGAAGGAACATGATAATGAGGTGGGAGATTATTGAAATCCACCTCATCTTCTGAGAAATCTGCTTCAGTTGAGTCTGATGGGCCAGCAGTAGAAATATTTTGCCTAGCAGTAGCTTGCTCTGTCTCAGCAGTAGAAACATCATTTGTACTGCTACCTTGATTTTCTTGTTCCTCGGTCTCATCTTCCTTGTTTTTAGCTTCAATCCCTTCTTTAGGTTCATCATAAGAAGTTGAATCCACACTTGTCCATATTGGCATCATCACATAATCTTGATTTGTCTCCTTTTCTAACCCTGCCTCATGTGTTGCATCAGCAGCTTCTGAACCTGAAAATTCATTAGTTTCTGCAACAACAGGCACATAATTCATTGATTTGGTTAGAGACTCAAGATCAAATAGCCATTTGGGACCTTCACCTGCTACATTGGATTTGTTTTCTAAAAATTCCACATGCAGGTTTTCCTCTACTCTCCTAGTTCTTGAGTTGTATACTCTAAAAGCTTTGCTATTAAGAGAATATCCAACTAAGAATCCTTCATCTGCTTTACCATCAAATTTTTCTAGATGGTCTAAGGTATTCAGAATTGTCACATGACATCCAAAAGGTCTAAGAAATCCTATTGCAGGAGTTCTACCTCTGAAAAGCTCATAAGATGTCTTATTGTGAGACTTAACTACTAAAACTCTGTTCTGGACATAGCAAGCAGTATTAACTGCTTCAGCCCAAAAAGTGATAGGCAACTTAGAGTCGGCTAACATGGTTCTAGCAGCTTCTATGAGTGTCCTATTTCTCCTCTCAGCAACTCCATTATGTTGAGGGGTTCTAGCAACACTAAATTCTCTCCTAATACCTTTTTCTTTGCAGAAATCATCCATAACTCTATTCTTAAACTCTATCCCATTATCACATCTAATGACTTTTACTTTCTTGTCTACTAGGTTTTCTATCTCTGTTATAAATGTTTTAAGAATGCTAGAAGTCTCATCCTTAGAACTTAAAAAGAAAACCCATGTATCTGCTATAGTCATCAGTAACAACTAGACAAAATATTTTATGCTTTATACTACTCCCATTTGTAGGTCCAAATAAGTCCATATGAAGCATAAACAATGATTGATCAATAGAGTTAAAAATCTTGGGCTTACAAGTGGCTTTATGTTGTTTGCCTTTAAGACAAGCAATGCATGTTTGGTCATTTTCAAATCTTTTCTGAGGTAAACCTCTTACCAAACCATCCTTAACAATTTTATTTATGGTTTTGAAATTTATGTGACCAAGCCTCCTATGCCATTTCATAAATTCATCCAATGTGGCCTTTGCAACTAGACAAGTAAGTGCCTCTTTAGGAACAATCTTCTTCATATCAACACTGTACATGTTGCCCTTTCTTGGAATTTTAAGAAATACTTGACTTTCATCAGGCATCTTAAAATCAGAAGAAAGTACAAGACATTCAGTGTCAGTAAAAAGAACTTTGTTCTTTTTGTCACACATTTGTGAGACACTAAAAAGATTATACTTAAGCTCTTGCACATAGTACACATCTTCAAAATCTAATTTACCGGTTTTAAGAGTACCTTTACCAGTAATTCTTCCTCCTATTCCTCCTCCAAAGGTAACATATCTGTTGGGAATTATCACAAGGTTCGAAGAAGACTTAGTGAAGAACAGACTTAAGTTAAGTCCGGTAGCTATGATGTTAAGTCTGGTTGTTAGTTAAGTCTGTTTGTAATAGTTAAGTCTGGTAGTTATGTTAAGTCTTGTTGACTTAATAGTTAAGTCGGGTCAGTAAAGTTAGGAAAGTTTGTTAGTATTAAGTTAGGAAAGGATATGTATGAGTTAGGTATCTTTATAGAAGATACGTAAATATCTTTTCACACGGTTTTGTAATTAGGGTTTCCTTCAAGTATAAAAGGAACCTTAAGGATCATTATTATGTACGTACGAATTGTGTGAGTTAGTGAAATATACGAAGTTAGTGATAACTCTGTGTTCTTCATTGTTCTTGTTAATTTTCCGCGTTAACACTAACAATTGTGTAAGAGTTTCTCACTTGGATTGATTTGGATTTATTCAAGTCATCCACTAAGTAATCAAAGGCTACTTAGATATCCATACAATACGTGGACCAACAAGTGGTATCAGAGCCTTTAGAGAGACTCTGAATTCGAAGAATACAATACCACAAACAAATTCTCAATCAATTCACCCTACACAATGTCTGGCCTTGAGCAACCTATCAACACTGAAACTTTTTCAAACCATAACAGTGAGGATGAGAAATCAAACCATGAAGAAGAAAACCCTGAAACCAGCACCTCTAAATCACAACCAACCATCCCTAAAACCACCACCATATCCAACAATAATCTTCCAATACTGAAGATTGAAGAATATGATATATGGGCCATGGAGATGGAACATTACTTGGAGTACATTGACAGTGAAGTTTGGAAGGTTATTCAGAAGGGAAATTCAAAGAAAAGGGTTTCAGTTGGTACAGATGGGCGGATTAGAATATTACCACCATTGACTGCTGAGGAGATACGGGCTGTGGAAAAGGAGAAGAAGGCGAGAACCTTGCTGCTTATGGCTATTCCAAAGGAGCATCTACAAAGGTTCCATGGTATGATAGATGCCAAGGAGATTTGGGAGGCCATTAAGAAATGCTTTGGAGGGAATGCAAACTCTAAAAAGATGCAGAAGGCTGTTCTTAAACAGCAATTTGAAACATTCAGTGTGTCAAAGGCTGAAGGATTGGAAAAGGGTTATGACAGATTTCAACATCTTCTGTCACAACTAGAGGCACATGGTGCTGCTGTATCTGATGAGGATGTCAATCACAAGTTTCTTAGGTCTCTACCTCAAGAATGGGCAAATGTGTCAATGACTATGAGGATGAAGGATGAAGTTGACTCAATGACCCTAGATGACCTGTACAACAATCTTAGGATTTTTGAACGGGACATCAATGAAACCACTCAGGCATCTCCTAGTTCTTCAAATGTTGCTTTTGTGTCTCAAAACAAAGGCAGCACTTACAAGGTTAAGTCTGGCAGTGTTAAGTCTGGTGTCTATGAAGCTTCTACAAGGGAAAGAACTGCTCCTACAGGCTTTGCAGATGAGGTGATTCACTCATTCTTCACCAATCAACAAGAAGATGAGAGCTTTATCAGTGAAGATTTGGAGCAGATAAATGATGCTGAGGTAGAAGAGATGGACATCAAATGGCACATTGCCATGATTGCTCTGAGGGTAAAAAGGTTTCAAAAGCAGTATGGGAGGTCTATTAAGTTTAATAACAAGTCTCCAGTTGGGTACACTAGAAGGACAGTTGAATGCTACAATTGTCATAAGCATGGACACTTTGCTAGAGACTGCACAGAGAAGTCTGCTGATGGGTATAAGAAGAAAGATGAACAGGATGACAAGCTGGAAAGGAACCAGATGAGTATGGTGACTTTGGAAGCTGGAGCTAGGGGTGTTATCGGGTCGGGTTATCGAGTCTGTCGGGTCGGGTTGAGTCAGGTTTGGATTTTTTAAAAACTCACCCGACACCCGACCCGATAAGGATTCGGGTTATCGGGTTCGGGTGGTAGTCGGGTCGGGTTATGTCGGGTCGGGTGATTCGGGTTATCGGGTGACCCGATCGTAAATGTTGCCACTGTGTTGTTTGTTTAATTTTTTTGCTATGGGTTATTGAGTAATCTGTTAAAGCCTCATTTATAGTTTAATACAAACGAGCCTTATCGAAACTAAGATCGAACAAGTAACTAGATGCCGAGAACAGATTTTTAGCATATACAAACTAATTATACAAGGTGCAACAACCATAGATAAATTAATTCACCATTTAAATAATTAAAAGCAAGTCAAACTAACAAAGAACAAAAATTCAAAGACGTACCATTTCTCCTTCTATTTGGTTTGCAACTAAATGAAGAAAGGAAACATTCGAACTTGGCAACAGCACTAAGCAGCAGTGATATACTACTGATATGGACAGGTATTAATGTATGAAGATGCAGTAATATATTTGTTTAGCACACAAAAGCAAGACTCATGTTTACTCTATCCAAGTGACAATGTTTACTCTATCCAGGTGACAATGACATAAATCTAATAACTAAAATTGTCGGGTCTTATCGGGTTGACCCGATAACCCGATAATATTTTTTATTTAACCCGAACCCGACCCGATAACACTATCGGGTTATCGGGTTCGGGTCAAATCAACCCGACTAGATTTTTTGACCCGATTAGACCCGACCCGATCGGGTTCGGGTTCGGGTCGGGTTGACCCGACCCTACAGACACCCCTAGCTGGAGCTATTAACTGGAATGAGCACACAAAGGAGAATGAAGAGTCCAGTCATGCACTCATGGCCATTGGTTCTAGTAATGAGGTACCATTATGTTCCAAATTATGTACTGATTCCTATAATCATGTTAAGGCTTTGTGTGATGAGCAGTTGACACTGATAGGTGACCAAGAAGCACAAATTTTAGCTTATAAAAATGCTCTAAAAATATTAGAAGCACAAAAAGGCACCCTTCAGAAACAACATGCTGATTTAAATGAGAAATTATTCTTTCAGGCTAATAAAATATATGCACAAGATGAAAAAATTAAAAGATATAGACAACTTGGCCTAAGAATACAAAAAGAAAGGGATGATTTGAGAAAACGTGTTGATCAGTGGAATAACTCTAATAACAATCTGTTTAAATGTTGGGATTCTCAAGTGAGGTCAAATAAGAAACATGGCTTAGGGTATGAGGAGGATGAGAAAAAGGCTATATTTAAGCATAGAGAGGATGATTATGAAGGTAAACCTTTGTATAATAGGTTTGTTAAGGCTGATGATTTCAAGGGAGTTCCACATCCATTGAGTGGAGACTATACTCCTCTTGAAAAAGAGGAGTTACATGACTCTCTATTTGTGTATGGAAAAAGAGGTCCTCAAATGCCTGAGTTAACCACCTCAGAGGACAAAACTAGTGAGTATTCTACTTGTCAATCTAATGACACTGAAGGATCCATTGGTGATGTCTCTGACAACTCTAAGTCTGAGTCAAAAAGTGAAGTAAAAGAGAGTCCTGAACCTAAGATTGTTAAGGAAAGTGAACCTATTGTGACTGAACCAAAACCCCAAACAGTTAAACCTAGTTGTGTAAACCACATAAAATCTCCTAGGGAATCTGTTGCAATGAATGAGTCACCCAAAAATGATAGAGTTCACAGAGAAGTTAGGAGTAGTTACACTTACACTCCTAAGAGATGTTTTTTTTGTGGAAGTCTAAGTCACTTGATTAGAGATTGTGACTTTCATGAGAAGAGAATGAAAAGAGAGGCTGAGCTTAAAAGAATGAATGTGAATACTGGTAATGTCAATAGTAAACCAGTGTGGAATAAGGTTAACAGAATCAATCATGCCAACCAATTTGTCCCCAGACCAGCCCAACATGTTAACTCTACCCGACCAAACTTTAACATTAATTCTGGTAGACCAACTATTAAGTCTGGTTTGAGGAACTTTAATTCGGGTAGGGAAAATTTCAATTCTGTGAGGCCTAAAGTCAATTCTGGTTATGCTAATCAAATGAGACCCAGACAGCCTTTCCACAAACCACAAGTGAATACATATAATCAAAGAAACCATTTTCATAAATCTTATTCACCTGTGAGGAGACCAATTGCTAAGAATACAGCACAACCTTCAAATTCTAATGCTGTAAAGGGTAATGGGGGTTCTGCTGTTAAGACCTCAGCATGTTGGTCTTGGGATCCATTCAAGAATGAATACACCTATAAATCCCAAAGCAACAGTGGATCAGTTTCATATAAGACTTTTAAATATGTTGATCCACAAGGCGGACCCAAGCCTACTCAGGCATGGGTTCCTAAGAGAAACTAACTTCTCTTCTTTTTGTGCAGGATCATCCACTCAGCTATATGGGAGATAGAGGAATTTTTTACAGTGGGTGCTCTGGGCACATGTCTGGTAACAAGGACTATCTGAAGGATTTCCAAGAATTCAAAGGAGGTTCTGTTACCTTTGGAGGAAGCAAGGGGCAGATTACTGGAAAAGGAAGAATCATTGTGGGAAATTTAGAATTTGACAATGTATCTTTTGTAAAAGAACTTGGGCAGTTTAACCTTTTCTCTATATCACAAATATGTGATACGCAGCATAAGGTGCTTTTTACTGAAACTGAATGTCTTGTATTGACTCCGGATTTTAAGATGCCTGATGAACATCAGATCCTTCTTAAAGTTCCCAGACAACACAACATGTACAGTTTTGATATGAAAGCATCTGAACCTGCAAAAGGTTCTACCTGTTTGCTTGCAAAAGCTACTTTGGATGAATCTAAGTTGTGGCACAGAAGGTTAGGTCATGTAAATTTCAAGAATATGAATAAGCTTGTGAAAAATAATTTGGTTAGAGGGTTACCATCAAAAGTGCTTAAAAATGACCAAACCTGTGTAGCTTGTAACAAGGGCAAACAACATAGGGCATCATGTAAGGCTAAGTTAGATAGGTTAATCACCGAGCCTTTGCATTCCTTACATATGGACTTGTTTGGCCCTACATCTGTCCAAAGTATAAATCATGCTACCTATTGCCTTGTCATTACAGATGATTGTACTAGATATTGTTGGGTGTTCTTTATGTCTAGGAAGGATGAAACCACACCTTTGATTCAAACTTTCATTAGGCAGATTGAAAACCTACTTAATAAAAGAGTTAAAATCATTAGGAGTGACAATGGCACTGAATTTAAGAACAAGAGCATGATAGAGTTCTGTGGTAAGAGAGGAATAAAACAACAGTTTAGCAATGCTAGAACTCCACAGCAGAATGGAGTTGCTGAGAGAATGAACAGGACACTAATTGAGGCAGCTAGGACTATGCTAGCAGATTCACTTTTACCTACAACCTTTTGGGTAGAAGCAGTTAGTTGTGCCTGCTACATCTTTAATAGGGTTAGAGTGACCAAACCTCAAATCAAAACACCTTATAAGCTTATGTTTGGCCATAAACCAATTGTTAGCTATATAAGGCCATTTGGGTGTCATGTGACTATTCTTGATACACTCAGTGTTCTAGGGAAGTTTGAAGGAAAGTCTGATGAAGGTTTTCTAGTTGGGTACTCACTGAATAGTAAGGCCTTTATGGTTTACAATCTAGTAACCAAGAAAGTTGAGGAAAATTTGCATGTCAACTTTCTTGAAGAAAAACCCAATGTGCAGGGATTAGGACATAGATGGATGTTTGACATTGATTACTTAACAGATTCTATGAACTATATTCCTGTCTCCAAGGAGAATCAAGCTAACCTTGATGCAGGTACCACAGAAACTACTAACCATGCAGGTACCCAAGATCCTTCAAATGCAGGGAACACTGATCAATAAAATGAAAGTGCAGAGCTCATTGTAATTCCTACCACAGAAGTTAAGTCTACTACAGCTATAGCAGATACCAAGAAGTCTTCTCCACAAGTGAAGGAACCTATGATCAAGTCTCAGGAAAAAGCAAAGGAGGCTACTTCTATCAATGATTCAGAGGATGTATTGTCTTTCAGAAAAGAGATGGATGCTTTGGCTGATAAATATCTTGGAAAGCAGGATTCCAGTACTTCCAACACTACCAGTACTTCCAACTTTAAGTCTGGTAGTGATGCTCAACCAGAACCTACTCCAAGTGCTGTTTTTGTTGACTCTGAGATGCCAGAACTTGAAGTGTTCACAAATCATAATGAAGGTATCTTTGAAGGGGCTTCCTATGATGAAGAAGGTGTCATAACTGACTTCAACAACTTACCCACAGAAGTGGCTATAAGTCCAGTTCCCACACTCAGAGTTCACACCAATCATCCCAAAAGTCAAATCATTGGTGATCCTAAGTTTGCAGTTCAAACAAGAAGCAGAGTGCAGATACATCCTAATGCTCATTCACTTGTGAGTTTTGCTAAGAAACAACAAAGGATCAACCATAAGGACCAGCAACACTGCTTATTTGCCTGTTTTCTTTCTCAAAATGAACCCACCAAGGTTTCTGAAGCTTTGGAGGATGAGAGTTGGGTGGAAGCTATGCAAGAGGAGTTGTTGCAGTTCATATTGCAGAAATTATGGGTTCTTGTAGATCTACCTTTTGGAGTTAAAGTCATTGGTACAAAGTGGGTCTTCAGGAATAAAAGGGATGAAAGAGGAGTGGTAGTAAGGAATAAAGCAAGATTGGTAGCACAAGGGTATAAACAGGAGGAGGGCATAGATTATGATGAGGTTTTTGCTCATGTAGCAAGAATTGAGGCTATTAGATTATTTTTAGCCTATGCATCATATATGGGATTCAAAGTATATCAGATGGATGTTAAAAGTGCTTTTCTTTATGGCACTATTGAGGAAGAAGTTTATGTACAACAACCTCCTGGGTTTGTGGATCCTGCTAATCCCAACCAAGTATACAAGGTTATTAAGGCTCTCTATGGTCTCCACCAAGCTCCCAGAGCTTGGTATGCTACTCTCTCCAAGTTTCTAGAAGAACATGGATACGTCAGAGGTGTGATTGACAAGACTTTATTCATCAAAAGAGACAAAAAGGATATCATTCTTGTCCAAATTTATGTGGATGATATCATTTTTGGATCAACAAAGAAGTCTTGGTGTGAAGAGTTTGAAGGCTTAATGAAAGGCAGGTTTGAGATGAGCTCAATGGGTGAGCTTACATTTTTCTTGGGACTACAAGTGAAGCAAAAGGAAGATGGTCTTTTTATTTCTCAAGACAAGTATGTTGCAGAGATTTTGAAGAAGTTTGAGTTTGCTAATGTGAAGATTGCAGTCACTCCCATGGAGAATAAGGTGCCTTTGACAAAGGATGAAGAAGCTGCTGATGTGGATGTGCATCATTACAGATCCATGATAGGTTCTCTAACGTATCTTACTGCTTCTAGACCTGACATTATGTATGCAGTCTGTGTTTGTTCACGTTTTCAGGTACACCCAAAGACTTCACATTTTCATGCTGTGAAGAGAATCTTTAGGTACCTAAAGGGCAAACCAAATTTGGGCCTTTGGTATCCTAAAGAGTCATCTTTTGACCTGACAGCCTATTCAGATAGTGACTATGCTGGTGCAAGCCTTGATAGGAAATCCACAACAAGAGGTTGTCAATTCCTTGGAAACAGATTAATCTCTTGGCAATGCAAGAAGCAGACAATTATGGCTAACTCAACTACTGAAGCTGAGTATGTGGCAGCTGCTAATTGCTGTGGACAAGTCTTGTGGATTCAGAATCAGCTGCTGGACTATGGTTTGAATTTTATGAATATTGTTATCCACATAGATAATGAAAGCACTATTTGTATTGTTAAGAACCCAGTATACCACTCTAAGACTAAACATATAGAAATCAGGCATCACTTTATTAGAGATTGCTTTGAAAAGAAATTGATTAGAGTGGAGAAAATACATACAGACTTTAATGTTGCAGACCTGTTGACTAAAGCTTTTGATGGCCCTATGTTTAATTATTTGGTAGTCAACATTGGTATGATGAACCCCTAGTTGGACTTAAGGGGAGGTTTGTATTAAGGGGAGGTTAAAATGTAAAGTTTGTATACTAACCAGCACTTAGGTTATTTTTAAGTCTTGTAGTTTTATTTTAATTCTGTTAGTGATAAAAAAAAAAAAAAAAAAAAAAATTATTGTTTCAGTGCTGGATTAAGTTGATAAGTGAGACTATTGGAACTTCTCACTTGGTGGAGGTGCATAACACTAACACAACAAAATGTTATCAGTCCACCTTGTCTCATCCACACAAGGACTGACTAATCCTGAGCAAACGGCTACAGGTAAAGATAGCTCAAATCCGTTTATGGCTGACAATTTGCCAAAAATTGTATGGTATTCAACTCACCATATCTGAATTTGTGAAGAGTTGACTAGCCCACAAGATTATGGCTTGTGGTAAAGGCTGTGGAAAACCATAAATGGTATCAATTCACCATGATGAGGTGCATTCCATCAAAGAATTGGCTAGTCCAAAAGGGTACAGCTTTTGGTAAAGACATCACAAATCTGTTGATAGTTGATGATTTACTAAAAATCATATGGTTATCAATGTACCATGGTCTTACACACCAAAACATTTGGCTACTCCAGTAGTGATGGCTATTGGTAAAGAGACATCAAATCCATTAATTTTCAACGATTCACCTCTCACAGGAGTTTACACACCTGGAAGTGATGAGAATAGATATGAAACTTAACAGGAATTGATGTACAAAATGTCATGGTTGCTGGAAAGATCAAGTGGATGGCATATCAGATGGTGAAAAGATCAAGTTGCTGCATCAAAAATCAAATTTGCAGATTTAAAGTGGTTTGAAGATCAAGATAATTCCAAGTGTTCAAAAGTTTAATCCTCAAAAGCCTACACAAAAGGAACTTGAAGTTCATGGAACATGAAGATCAAGTTAGGGGAGGATTGTTGGGAATTATCACAAGGTTCGAAGAAGACTTAGTGAAGAACAGACTTAAGTTAAGTCTGGTAGCTATGATGTTAAGTCTGGTTGTTAGTTAAGTCTGTTTGTAATAGTTAAGTCTGGTAGTTATGTTAAGTCTTGTTGACTTAATAGTTAAGTCGGGTCAGTAAAGTTAGGAAAGTTTGTTAGTATTAAGTTAGGAAAGGATATGTATGAGTTAGGTATCTTTATAGAAGATACGTAAATATCTTTTCACACGGTTTTGTAATTAGGGTTTCCTTCAAGTATAAAAGGAACCCTAAGGATCATTATTATGTACGTACGAATTGTGTGAGTTAGTGAAATATACGAAGTTAGTGATAACTCTGTGTTCTTCATTGTTCTTGTTAATTTTCCGCGTTAACACTAACAATTGTGTAAGAGTTTCTCACTTGGATTGATTTGGATTTATTCAAGTCATCCACTAAGTAATCAAAGGCTACTTAGAGATCCATACAATACGTGGACCAACAATATCCTCCATCTAATGATTGAAAGTCTAAAAGATAAGACATGTTGCCTGTCATGTGCCTTGAACACCCACTATCTGAATATCCTTGATTTCATCATCTGTTGGTGAATGTCCCTGCACACAAATAAGGAATTAGTTTTCTTGGGGAATCCAAGCCATTACTGACTTGGATTTGCCACGTGCATCAATGTAGTTAAATCTCTTGAGAACAGTTGATGCACCATTGGATTTAAGAGGTCTTCAAATCCAACATGCTGAGGCCTTAACAACATTTGCCCTCTTTTCCCTAGCAGCAATATGAACTGTTTGCCTAGCAGTAGAAACTGCTGGCTTTGCAGTTGTACCCTTCATTTTCCAAATTTGTTTTTGGACCACTGCTTTTGTTTGAAAAGGCCTTTGAGCAGTTTTAGATGCATATTTGAAAATTATTTTTGCATTTTGAACTGCTGGTTTTGGGTAAACAGAGTAAAAAGGTCTGGCAGTAGAAACTGCTTGTCTAGCAGTATGAACTTTTGGTCTAGCAGTAGGAACTGCTTTTGGTCCATACTTTAATGAAACTGCTCTGGGTGTGGTTCTTGTATAATTAGAGTGACTTTTAGTTGAATGCCTTTTTAAATTCACCCTATTGTTTGTATACCCAGATACCCTTTGGTTGCAGAAAGCTGCAAGATGGTCAAAATTTCCACAAATAAAACAAGCTTTGTTATAGAAGTCAAAGTCATCACCTAGATGGTGAGACTTAAGGCCATTCCAATTTCTTTGGTTACCTTTAGGCTTGGTTGTGGTTCTATATTGTTCACAATATCTTACTGGTTGCCTAACATGTTTAACATTGATTTTAGGCATATCAGTATCATTTTTGACTATCTTAGGAACACTTGTTCGTGCTTTCTTAACCACATCAGGTTTAGACATAACCTGTTCTTCTTCATCATCATCAGATATCCAGTCCTCTATGATTAGACCATCTGATTTCCTACTAGAGGACACCTTGTCCTCATGAAGTGAAGTTTTACTTAAACTCTCACTTACTTTCTTAGGTTCATCAACAACTACATTTGCTTTTGGTTGAACACCATATTGTAACTTTTGTAGTTGAAATTCAGCTAAGCCTGTGTGCTCTAGGTCTATCCCTGTGGGTGCAGGGATTCCTCTATAAGGAGGTGGGACATTCTTGTATCCTAACCCAGATTTTACCTTGTTGATTACTTGACATTCAATCATGTTGGTTACACCTTTAGAGGCATATTCTAATGTTTCTACACTTAATTGAATATTTTTTTTGGCTTTCTTAATTCTATCTAATTCAGCTTTTAAATTACTAATGTCAACATTTTGAATTAAAATTTCCATGTTAAGAAGAATTTTGGCATCAGTAAAAGTAGCTTCATTGGCCTTATAGTGTAAGATATGCTCTTCTAGGACAGCTAAACCTCTCTTAAGGTTTGTTAAGTTATGAATATTGTTGGTTAGTTCTGTCCTTTGATCTTCATAACATTTTCTTAAAGTTTCTAAATCTTTAAGAGCAGTACAATTATTTGAACAAACTTTATCAGATTGTACCTCAGTAGAGAAAGCCATGAGTGCCATTTGAGAAGAAGCTTCTTCTTCATCAGCCATAAAACTCCAATCAAATCCTAAGCCATCAATAGCTACAATAGCTTTTGAGTTTGGCTCAGAAACCTCCCCAGTTTTGGATTTGCTTCCAAAACCTCTGTTCTTTCTATCTTGCTGCCTAGGTCTTCTACATTCTCTTGAGAAGTGCCCCATCATGTGGCAGTTGTAGCATTCTATCTTTGACTTGTCAAAACCAGCAGTATCATTGCTGCTGATTGTGAGCTTCTTCCCTGTCCTTTGATAGAACTTCTTAGCCCTCATGCTAAGAAGAGAAATTTGCCATTTTAGGTCCATCTCCTCCAAATCATCATCATTGATTTCTTGGAGGTCTTCATAAGTTAGCATGGACCCATCATTCTGACTTGTGAGAAAAGCACAATAAGTCATCTCATCCATTATACCAATAGTACTGCTTGATGAACTAGCAGTACCAACACCAACATCAACCTTGATATCTTCAACTGGATTTGAAGTACTAGGAGATGACATAAATGCCATGTTCCCAGTACTTGAACTAGTACCTCCAGTTTTCTTCAAATCTTGTTCCAAAATCTTAAAGTTGCTATACAAGTCCATAAGATCCATGGTGTCAATGTCTGGCTTGTTTTTCCAGACAACAACATGCACAACCCACTCTTCAAGTAAGCTTCTCAGAAATTTTGAGTTTAAATCTTCTTGAGGTATTTCAACCCCAAGAATAGCAAGTTGGCTCACAATCTTCTGAAGCCTGTTAAACATGTGGTCAAGTGATTCATGGTTGGCTGAAGAGAATTTTTCAAAACTCTGCTTGAGAAGAGTCTTGTGGGTCTTCTTGGTGGCTTCATTCCCACCATACCTTGCAACAATGGCCTCAAATAATGACTTGGCATCTTTGAACTTGCTGAAGTTTAAAAGTTGATCATTTGGAATGGTCATCATCAGCATACTTCTGGCCTTGAGGTCATTTTTCTTCTTTATCCTCTCTTCTCCAGTCATTGGGTTGATCAGCACAGTTACTTCATCTTTACCCTCAACTTGTGATGTAGTGGTTGTAGGCTTGTAAGAGTTTCCATCTTCAATAATTTCCCAAAGTGTATAATCTTGCACTTGGAAATATTGCTCTATCCTCAGCCTCCACATCTCAAACTCATTCTGTTTGAGCATTGGTAACTTTGCAGCAACATTCGTCTGAATAGACTCCATGTCCATTTCTTCTTCTTCTTCTTCTAAATCAAAGATATCAGCCTGGCTCTGATACCAATTGCGAGGATTCTTGATACACTTGGTAGGATGTTAGTCCTTTGTAACGTGTGTATATGATACTTTGAGTTAATATGATTAAGTATGCGGAATCTACTTAACCACACTTAGAAGGTTATTTGTTATTGGAAATGGAACAGTGATGTTTAAGTAATGAACAATGAACACAGAAAGTATAGCATCAAACGATTCAATATTATTGAGAATAATACGAGTGATCTTCACTATCACTAGGGTTACAAAACCTTGAATCTCTATTACAAAGAAAAACTATTTCTGTTTTTGTTCTTCGTATTCAGTTACTTTCTAATAGTTACACATTAAGCACTTTTCAACACTTAGACACACAGACTCACTAATGTCTAACTCTCTATATATATGAAATATCTAAGCACATGCACACTTGAGTGTTCGACTACTTGCTAGCTTGTGTGTGTCAGTAGCAAAGATACAACATGTGAAATCCTAGGTGATTACTTAACGTATCACTAGGATGTTCTGGCAATACCACAAGGATAACTGATGAACTCAAATAAGTACATTTTATTACTATCATTTATCCTATTAATTTGACTTGTTTTATTATATTATGTATGAGGATTGATACTTAATCGTTTACTTTTGTAATTCTCAGGTAAAAACAAGCATTTGGTGAAACTTAGTGATTTTGGACTAATTATGGAGCAAAACATGCAAGAAGTTAAGAGTCTACTGAAATGAAGAAGATCAAGACTAATCTGCTTCAGATGCGCCGCATCTCACTCATTACATATGGCGCATCTCTATTAAGATATCACCAGATACGATCCAAGATACAAGAGGACATGCGCCGCATCTAATCATGGAGTTACGCCGCATCTTCTGGCGGTGTACGAATATTCCTGAATATTATAATCTTGGACCCCACGCGAAGTTAAGTCAATGCGCCGCATCTACTTACTAGATGCGCCGTATCTTCCCTCAGACAGAAACTATAAATACCCCAAGACCAGACGAATTCCAGAGCTTTTGGTCAGACATATATCAGAACCGAGGAGCAGAACCCTAGGACGAATTCAGTCAAGGAGGCAGCACAAGACACACCAAACGAAGATACAAGAGCTGTAAGAAGGTGCTGCATGTGTTTAATTCATTAAGTAGTTTTGTTTTATTGTGTTAGCAAACTTTAATTCATCAGGATTGATGGGCTTGTGTTACGTTATCATTCACTTCAACTCCCCTTAAAATTGCTTTCCCATCGATTAAAGTTTATATGTTGATGTCTTTGGTTACTACTTATTAGTGCATTGATCACCTCTGTGTTTATTAGTGGCTTGTGTAATGTGGCAACGGAAAGGTTGCACTCCCACGGTTATTACTAAATTGATCACTTAGGAATAACTTTTAGACATAAGTCATCATTAAGGGTTTACTCGCCGATAAGCTTAGGACCAACGAGAAAGGATTAACTACATACACTTCATATAAAGCTATCAATAAAACAAGTGACAAACTACTTAATTATAAGGACAGCCCTCTTATTGTCTCGAGTATTTATCTGTGTACGTGTGTGCTACTTGCTGATTCGTGCCTATTGGTTTATTTTATTATTTAATTGCAAACAAATCGTGCCAGTCTCTCAGGCTGAAACCCCCTTGCGTTAGGATATTAAAATACTGATTAGAATAACGAGATAATACGTTCCACTCTTAGTGATCGACACTCTACTTACCATTATATTCATACTGACCGGGTACACTGCTCGTTAAGTGTGTGTGTTATTGATAAGTCGGCTAAATATAAATTTAAAACTTGAGTAGGCATTAAAACTGCTAAACCGCAATGACACACCAAGCAAGCACACATCAATAACGCGTAGGACTCTTCATATATAATTTCTTGCTTTTCACGGTGTATGAAACAGCAAGCATATTGGAAATGTGTCCTAATGAGATTAATTGATGATCTCTTGGCTCTAGACTCAATAGTGCATTTTGATTTAGTGATCGGAGGCTGGAAAGGACTGCCACCTTTTCAATATCATCTAACTCGGAGCGAGAGAGACGATAGCAATGTATTGATCTCCGTGACAAGTGAAACAAGATTCCTTTGAGGGACCTTGAGTGGCTAGGGGAGGGTTGTGCAGCGTATCACTGGGTCCATGATACTTTGTCTTCAATGTCAGCAATCAAGTGATTCTGACAGCATATGTATTGACCCGGTTTCTGCCTAAAGTGTAAGGAGGGCTTCTTTCTTTTCACCCTTTATCTTTACATTTCTTTTTCATTCTTCAACCCCTTCAGCGCTTACCGAGACTTCATTACTAGCACCTTGTTGGGTTTGTTCCAGTACTAGCTCCATCTCAGTCGGCACTTTTCCCTTATTCACTTTTAATTTCTCCTTTTTGATCATTCCTAAGGACTTCTATTCTAACTAGAGGATTGTCCCTGGGAAGATCCCTCCGGTTCTGGCTGGATCATGGGAACTAATACCTAACCTTACCATCCTTATAACTCCAATACATAAAGTAAAATGGTCGGTCCTTGGTATTCTTTCACAATTGCCATCACAAATCATTCGCTCCCCCTCAATATGTGCATCGATATACGAAAAGGTTTAGCACATATGGGAGAGCCTACACTTGAGTTTCAAAGGATCACATTTTATATCAGAATTTCATATTTAAGTCACATTCTCTCCCCGATCAAAAATTTCAAACCATTTGAGATTTGTGATCCCAATTGATTTAAATATGTTTAGAAAATTTGGGAGAAAATGTGGTCAGGTTTAATATATTCTGATTACGAAGCATACAATGCTCCCCCTCAAACCAAGAGAGAGTGTCACTGCTGATGTTGCACAATGTTTAAAAAGGTGTCAAAATTTTGAACAAATAAACTCCCCCTCAATTAATGACCCGTTTTCTATTTAAAGAGTTGTAGTCATTCAATTGAGTGATAAGTATTTGTGAAATTTAAGTCCAGTTACCACCTTGTGAAACACCAAAACTCTCTTGAAGAATCATAGAACTGAAAGAGTTCATGGTGCAAAGAAGACTTCTCTTCTTGTACAAGAAATGATGCACTGAATCGTACATCAGTTCGAAGAAACATGGATATAAAGTAATCCATGCCTAGGTGAACATCACCCAGTTGGAGGAACAGCTGTCTTTTTGGCGACATGCTTTCCCCATTGTAAAGCGCGGGTTGCAGTATGAAGTAACTGCAAGCCATTAAGACATGTTTTAACCATCCATTTTAACTTCTGCTCGAGCTTTATTTAAAGACCCGTGCCATTATTGAATGACATTTCTAAGTAATACGACGCATCTGCTTTATCAGATACGGCGTATCTGTTTTTGATAAAAAAAATTTTTTTTTTCTAAACGTTAACGCCATACGACGCATCTGCTTTAGCAGATACGGCGTATCTATTATTTTAATTAAAAACAGTTTGCGAATTATTAAACAGATACGACGTATCGATCTCTGTCGATACGGCGCATCTTCTGAATCAAAAATCTTGTATTTTTAAATGTAACGAAAATACGGCGCATTAACTTTCGTCAATACGACGTATTTAATTTTAAATAAATATCGATTTTTGATTAATTAATTTGATACGGCGCATTCATAAATTCTAAGCGGCGTATCTATTTTCTGGATAAAGTCTGATTAAATTTTAACGATTATAAGATACGGCGTATCCAACTCTTTGGATACGGCGCATCATCTGCAGATATCAGTAACTTTAATTTTTCGTATTCCGTTTTCGTTATTAATTATCTGATATATTACTTTCTCGAGCATACCCTACTGATATTTTTTGTGTTGATTTCAGGAAGTGCATGACCAGGAGTTCTACGAAGAACTTGATTCAACCTTTCGAAGATCCTGAACGAGCCCTACATTCGCTTAAAAGGCTTTTCAACACAAGAAGCTTTGATCTTTCAAGTTCACTCGAGCTTGATTACTTTTCTGAAGAAAAAGAGGAAGTTGAAACAGAAACAATGGGCGAAAACACTACTATGGAGGAATACATGAACAGTACCCGTGCTGATTACACTTCAGGAGTTGCTAGACCTAAGTTTGATGATAAGTCAAAATTTGAATTGAAGGGTCAGTTTCTCAAGGAACTAAGAGAGAATGCTTTCAGTGGGACGGAACATGAGGATGCTAATGAGCATGTTGAAAAGGTCCTGGAGATTGCAGATTTGTTTACTTCAGAAGGAGTGACTGACGATCAAATCATGCTAAGAATCTTTCCACTCTCACTAAAAGGAGCTGCTAACAAGTGGCTAAGGAATGAACCTGCTAGTTCAATCACTACATGGGGAGATTTGAAGAGCAAATTCCTGAAGAGATATTGTCCACCTGCTAAGACTGCTAAAAAGATGGAGGCTATCAATAGTTTCAAGCAAGAGCCTGATGAAACTCTTTATCAAGCTTGGGAACGATTTAAAGATTTATTGGTAAAATGTCCTCAACACTATCTAACCCCTATGCAGGAGATAATATTGTTTTATCAAGGACTGGACGTGCCTACTAGACAGATTTTGGATGCTAAAGGAGCTGTACCTCAAATGAGTGCAACTAATTCTAGGAAAGCGATCCAAGAAGCTGCTGATCATTCTCAGAAATGGCACGATGGGACCTCTACTAGATCTAAGAGCAGCACTAATTTCGACGGGATTGCTGCTATTCAAGCTCAATTGGATAAAATTAGTAGAGAAATGAAGAAGCGTGATGAAAGAGCGTATGCTGCCCAAGTTGGATGTGAAAAGTGCGAAGGACCTCACTACACTAAAGATTGCCCGAATAAGAATGAAAGTGAGACGTTTGAAGAAGCATATTACACCCAATTTGGACAACCATTCCGACCTTCGGGGAGATTTAGGGAAGCTACACCGGGATTATATCAAAGGAACAACTTCAATCCCGCTTATCAAGAAAGGAGGCAGACTTTAGATGATACTTTAAAGCAAATTATGACCGATGCTGCTAAAAGACATGAAGAGAATACTGCTATGATCAAAGAAATTCGAGCTTCAACGGACACTACTACAAGAAATCAAGGAGCTTCGATCAAAGCGTTGGAACAACAAATTGGTCAAATGAGAAAAGTTCTTCAAGAAAGGGGATATGGAAGTTTACCGAGCTCAACTGAAACAAATCCAAGAGATCATGTCAAGGCCATAAGCACCACTGAAGAAGTCACTCCTAATATACCTAGAAGATCGATGAATGGTAATGATGGTGCAAGACCCGAATTTTTCTTTAATTCTTCAATCAGCTTAAGGAGACTACTAAAAGGGAAGACAAAGATTGAAGAGGAGATCAAGGCAACAATGAAAGAAGAGAGCCCTGCAACCGACTCAAATTCCTTGCCTCATAAAGAAAGAGACCCAGGAAGTTTTACTCTACCTTGTTCTATTAATAATATATCTTTCAATAATGTGTTAGCTGACTTAGGAGCTAGTGTTAGTGTTATGCCTCTTAAGACATTCGCTACCCTAGGACTAGGAAAATTAGCACCAACTAAGTTACTTATTGAATTGGCTGATAAAACGGTAAAACGACCTGAAGGGATTGCTAATAATGTGCTAGTTAAGATTGAGCAGTTTATTTTTCCCGTAGACTTTGTTATACTAGACATGCCCGAGGATGTTAAGATTCCTTTAATCCTCGGAAGACCTTTCTTGTCTACTGCCCATGCTAAGATTGATGTGTTTAAGAGAAAAATCTCATTAAGGGTAGGGAATAATAAACTAGTCTATAAGTGCCAAGATCCGGTTAAAAGCATAATTAGAGGTGTTTATGTGCTAGGATTAAGAGAGCGTATGGACCTCGATCTTGAAGCTAGACTTATGGGAGAAACATTGATTCAAAACAACTCAACTAATCCTAATCATGAGAACTTTGCGGAATTCATTGACCTTAATGTACCTACCGAACTTAGACGCAATGTTGTTAAGGATTCTGATGATGAGTGGTATGATTGTGTAGTAATTAATAAACGTAGGAGAATAGTTGAGAAAACGAATTTGAATAATGATGTGTTTATTGAACTACCACCCCACCTTGCTTATTTGTGCCTATATGATAATAAGAATTTCCCGTCTATCATTTTGTCATCTCTGCCCGAAAGGGACAGGACTTTGTTTATACAGATATTAAAGAAGAACGGCGTGGAAATTAAGGACGAGCAAGGAGTGTTCAATATTACTGAAGTGGCGATGAAGGAGCGCGATGTTTCCGACTCCTTCAATGATCGATATTAAAGAGCTGAACGTGAGTCTAACTTGAAGACTCTGGAATAAAGACAAGTGCTTACCGGGAGACAACCCGGAGAATTTTTATTATTCTGTTTTCTGTGTCGAGTCAGTCAGGCCCGCATGAGGATACGGCGCATCTCAATCCTGAGATGCGACGCATCTCCTGCAATGGTCATATCATATTTTAATTTTCTGCATTTTTTATTTCCGACTTTAAAACTTTTTATCAGTTTATTTTAATGCGGCGCATCCCTGGTTAAGGATGCGGCGCATCTTTATTCTGATCCGTATTAATTCCAGGCTCGATACGGCGTATCTTCTTCCATAAGATACGGCGCAACGACTGACCTGATGATTTTCAGTTTTAATTTTTAAGTTTTATTTTTATCTAACTACTAATGTATTATGCAAGCTTGAACCTTTCTTATCTTAGGTGTGTTTTAAAGTGTTGGTGGTATTATAGTTTTCTGGATTTCCTGTGGATACATCAAGTATGAAGCTTTAACGTTCTAATTCACAAGAAAGATGATTTTTGCTCTTATACTAATGGAGGATCATACCGAGCAAATCTCAGGGGAGTTTTTCTGTTCTAATTCTTTTATTTTCCAGTTTTTAACCTTTTATATAAACAACGAGGACGTTGTTTAACTTAAGTGGGGGGATTGGAGAATTAGAACACTTAACAATTACTTGTCCTAAACTTTTTTCAAAAATTATGCTTAAAATGTGCTTAATATATCAAACTTAATTTTTTTTTTAGCATGTTTTTGTTTAAGATCTAAGTTGCATAGCTGCACACAAGACGTTATTTTCAAAAATTGTGATTTTCAAAATTCACAAATCTATGAGTGTGCCGGTGACTTATAAACTTTAGAACTTGGCTTGTATACTATTCGAGACCACCATAATGAGTATTATTTATATAATTGGAATGACTTGTCTAAATTGGTAAAATTCTAGGATTACACCCAAATAGCCTATTATATGTTATGTGTTATTAACTAACTACACTGGTTAGTTAACCCCCGTATAAACCCTTTTTTTACTCTCATTTTTAGAGTAAGATACCCCTCGAAAAACACTCAGAGCCATTCCTTTCGTTTCTTACACCTATGTTTAAAATGTTTCGTTACACCCTTACACCTTAGCCTACCCTGTAGATTAGAATCCGTGGTTGGTTAATTGCTATAGGCAAAGTGTGTTTCCTTACATTACTTGTGTTCGCGTGCGTAATTCATTATATTTGGTTAGGTCGGGAAATTGCACAATGCAATTGGAGTGAAAGTAAATATTGTATATTTTTGAGTTTATTTTTCGTGTGTTTACTACTTTCACTATTACCGTTATTTCTGAAGTATGAAAAGTATAGAAAAATTATCCAGAATTATCATTATAGTGATGTGGTGAAATTTTACACATCTATGTCTATGTTTAAAAAAAAAAAAAAAAAAAAAAAAAAAATATATGGAAAAAAAATAAGAAAAGAAAAAGAAAGAGAAAAGTTGGATGTTTGTTTTTAAACCAACGATGTAAAGTTATGTAAGTGGTTCATATGGCCACTATTTGTTGTACTATATCTATGGATTGAATGGGAATTGGCAGTTATGGGAACGCCAATTAAGGTTTATTCTTTGATTAAGATCTTGTTGAGTATAATTCGTGTCTACCTAAAGCGTGTGTTTCAAGTGTTAAAGCGTGAGTTATTCAATGATATGAGTCTTATTCATGGGATGGTTGGGATAGTGATTAACCACACTTAGGATTTTAATTTATTTGTTTTGTTTATTTTTATTTTTACACCAATTTATATCCCAAATATTATCCATACCCTATATTATTCTTTATCCAACCAAACCTTTGATTTATTGAGATTAGGGATTTGAGCAATCTTAAGTATCGTAGTCGTGGATTCGGCTATGTATTTATGATTTTGTCGCCCTTTTTGATATATTATTATTGGTGAAGTTTGGACCTATCTTTAGCCTATTCGAGTTAAGGATTTGAGCAATTGCAAGTATCGTGTTCGTGGATTCGATCATGTATTTGTGATTTTGTCGCCTTTTCTGGAATTTGAGATCGATAGTGAAAGAGAATAATTAACCCTTAAGCCTACAAACCCTTTTTACCGCTTTAGACTTGTTATTCCTTAGCTTTAGTGGGAGAGATGTGTATACTTGCCAAGCTTATGATAGAATATTCGTCGCGACTGGACAGTTAAACGATTAGATTTGCTTTTATCAAATTATTTTATTATACTTCTAATTCGTTAAAGTGTTTAGTTGTGTGATTATGAATTAAACGAATACATGCTTGATATAAAAATAAATCCTAACATCTTTTAGGATACATTTTCATAAGAGAAATTCTAAGGTTTACTTGGGGACAAGTAAAGTTCAAGTGGGGGGATATTTGATGAACTCAAATAAGTACATTTTATTACTATCATTTATCCTATTAATTTGACTTGTTTTATTATATTATGTATGAGGATTGATACTTAATCGTTTACTTTTGTAATTCTCAGGTAAAAACAAGCATTTGGTGAAACTTAGCGATTTTGGACTAATTATGGAGCAAAACATGCAAGAAGTTAAGAGTCTACTGAAATGAAGAAGATCAAGACTAATCTGCTTCAGATGCGCCGCATCTCACTCATTACATACGGCGCATCTCTATTAAGATATCACCAGATACGATCCAAGATACAAGAGGACATGCGCCGCATCTAATCATGGAGTTACGCCGCATCTTCTGGCGGTGTACGAATATTCCTGAATATTATAATCTTGGACCCCACGCGAAGTTAAGTCAATGCGCCGCATCTACTTACTAGATGCGCCGCATCTTCCCTCAGACAGAAACTATAAATACCCCAAGACCAGACGAATTCCAGAGCTTTTGGTCAGACATATATCAGAACCGAGGAGCAGAACCCTAGGACGAATTCAGTCAAGGAGGCAGCACAAGACACACCAAACGAAGATACAAGAGCTGTAAGAAGGTGTTGCATGTGTTTAATTCATTAAGTAGTTTTGTTTTATTGTGTTAGCAAACTTTAATTCATCAGGATTGATGGGCTTGTGTTATGTTATCATTCACTTCAAGTCCCCTTAAAATTGCTTTCCCATCGATTAAAGTTTATATGTTGATGTCTTTGGTTACTACTTATTAGTGCATTGATCACCTCTGTGTTTATTAGTGGCTTGTGTAATGTGGCAACGGAAAGGTTGCACTCCCACGGTTATTACTAAATTGATCACTTAGGAATAACTTTTAGACATAAGTCATCATTAAGGGTTTACTCGCCGATAAGCTTAGGACCAACGAGAAAGGATTAACTACATACATTTCATATAAAGCTATCAATAAAACAAGTGACAAACTACTTAATTATAAGGACAACCCTCTTATTGTCTCGAGTATTTATCTGTGTACGTGTGTGCTACTTGCTGATTCGTGCCTATTGGTTTATTTTATTATTTAATTGCAAACAAATCGTGCCAGTCTCTCAGGCTGAAACCCCCTTGCGTTAGGATATTAAAATACTGATTAGAATAACGAGATAATACGTTCCACTCTTAGTGATCGACACTCTACTTACCATTATATTCATACTGACCGGGTACACTGCTCGTTAAGTGTGTGTGTTATTGATAAGTCGGCTAAATATAAATTTAAAACTTGAGTAGGCATTAAAACTGCTAAACCGCAACGACACACCAAGCAAGCACACATCAATAACGCGTAGGACTCTTCATATATAATTTCTTGCTTTTCACGGTGTATGAAACAGCAAGCATATTGGAAATGTGTCCTAATGAGATTAATTGATGATCTCTTGGCTCTAGACTCAATAGTGCATTTTGATTTAGTGATCGGAGGCTGGAGAGGACTGCCACCTTTTCAATATCATCTAACTCGGAGTGAGAGAGACGATAGCAATGTATTGATCTCCGTGACAAGTGAAACAAGAGTCCTTTGAGGGACCTTGAGTGGCTAGGGGAGGGTTGTGCAGCGTATCACTGGGTCCATGATACTTTGTCTTCAATGTCAGCAATCAAGTGATTCTGACAGCATATGTATTGACCCGGTTTCTGCCTAAAGTGTAAGGAGGGCTTCTTTCTTTTCACCCTTTATCTTTACATTTCTTTTTCATTCTTCAACCCCTTCAGCGCTTACCGAGACTTCATTACTAGCACCTTGTTGGGTTTGTTCCAGTACTAGCTCCATCTCAGTCGGCACTTTTCCTTATTCACTTTTAATTTCTCCTTTTTGATCATTCCTAAGGACTTCTATTCTAACTAGAGGATTGTCCCTGGGAAGATCCCTCCGGTTCTGGCTGGATCATGGGAACTAATACCTAACCTTACCATCCTTATAACTCCAATACATAAAGTAAAATGGTCGGTCCTTGGTATTCTTTCACAATTGCCATCACAAATCATTCGCTCCCCCTCAATATGTGCATCGATATACGAAAAGGTTTAGCACATATGGGAGAGCCTACACTTGAGTTTCAAAGGATCACATTTTATATCAGAATTTCATATTTAAGTCACATTCTCTCCCCCGATCAAAAATTTCAAACCATTTGAGATTTGTGATCCCAATTGATTTAAATATGTTTAGAATATTTGGGAGAAAATGTGGTCAGATTTAATATATTCTGATTACGAAGCATACAATGCTCCCCCTCAAACCAAGAGAGAGTGTCACTGCTGATGTTGCACAATGTTTAAAAAGGTGTCAAAATTTTGAACAAATAAACTCCCCCTCAATTAATGACCCGTTTTCTATTTAAAGAGCTGTAGTCATTCAATTGAGTGATAAGTATTTGTGAAATTTAAGTCCAGTTACCACCTTGTGAAACACCAAAACTCTCTTGAAGAATCATAGAACTGAAAGAGTTCATGGTGCAAAGAAGACTTCTCTTCCTGTACAAGAAATGATGCACTGAATCGTACATCAGTTCGAAGAAACATGGATATAAAGTAATCCATGTCTAGGTGAACATCACCCAGTTGGAGGAACAGCTGTCTTTTTGGCGACATGCTTTCCCCATTGTAAAGCTCGGGTTGCAGTATGAAGTAACTGCAAGCCATTAAGACATGTTTTAACCATCCATTTTAACTTCTGCTCGAGCTTTATTTAAAGACCCGTGCCATTATTGAATGACATTTCTAAGTAATACGACGCATCTGCTTTATCAGATACGGCGTATCTGTTTTTGATAAAAAAAAAATTTTTTTTCTAAACGTTAACGCCATACGACGCATCTGCTTTAGCAGATACGGCGTATCTATTATTTTAATTAAAAACAGTTTGCGAATTATTAAACAGATACGACGTATCGATCTCTGTCGATACGGCGCATCTTCTGAATCAAAAATCTTGTATTTTTAAATGTAACGAAAATACGGCGCATTAACTTTCGTCAATACGACGTATTTAATTTTAAATAAATATCGATTTTTGATTAATTAATTTGATACGGCGCATTCATAAATTCTAAGCGGCGTATCTATTTTCTAGATAAAGTCTGATTAAATTTTAACGATTATAAGATACGGCGTATCCAACTCTTTGGATACGGCGCATCAACTGCAGATATCAGTAACTTTAATTTTTCGTATTCCGTTTTCGTTATTAATTATCTGATATATTACTTTCTCGAGCATACCCTACTGATATTTTTTGTGTTGATTTCAGGAAGTGCATGACCAGGAGTTCTACGAAGAACTTGATTCAACCTTTCGAAGATCCTGAACGAGCCCTACATTCGCTTAAAAGGCTTTTCAACACAAGAAGCTTTGATCTTTCAAGTTCACTCGAGCTTGATTACTTTTCTGAAGAAAAAGAGGAAGTTGAAACAGAAACAATGGGCGAAAACACTACTATGGAGGAATACATGAACAGTACCCGTGCTGATTACACTTCAGGAGTTGCTAGACCTAAGTTTGATGATAAGTCAAAATTTGAATTGAAGGGTCAGTTTCTCAAGGAACTAAGAGAGAATGCTTTCAGTGGGACGGAACATGAGGATGCTAATGAGCATGTTGAAAAGGTCCTGGAGATTGCAGATTTGTTTACTTCAGAAGGAGTGACTGACGATCAAATCATGCTAAGAATCTTTCCACTCTCACTAAAAGGAGCTGCTAACAAGTGGCTAAGGAATGAACCTGCTAGTTCAATCACTACATGGGGAGATTTGAAGAGCAAATTCCTGAAGAGATATTGTCCACCTGCTAAGACTGCTAAAAAGATGGAGGCTATCAATAGTTTCAAGCAAGAGCCTGATGAAACTCTTTATCAAGCTTGGGAACGATTTAAAGATTTATTGGTAAAATGTCCTCAACACTATCTAACCCCTATGCAGGAGATAATATTGTTTTATCAAGGACTGGACGTGCCTACTAGACTGATTTTGGATGCTAAAGGAGCTGTACCTCAAATGAGTGCAACTAATTCTAGGAAAGCGATCCAAGAAGCTGCTGATCATTCTCAGAAATGGCACGATGGGACCTCTACTAGATCTAAGAGCAGCACTAATTTCGACGGGATTGCTGCTATTCAAGCTCAATTGGATAAAATTAGTAGAGAAATGAAGAAGCGTGATGAAAGAGCGTATGCTGCCCAAGTTGGATGTGAAAAGTGCGAAGGACCTCACTACACTAAAGATTGCCCGAATAAGAATGAAAGTGAGACGTTTGAAGAAGCATATTACATCCAATTTGGACAACCATTCCGACCTTCGGGGAGATTTAGGGAAGCTACACCGGGATTATATCAAAGGAACAACTTCAATCCCGCTTATCAAGAAAGGAGGCAGACTTTAGATGATACTTTAAAGCAAATTATGACCGATGCTGCTAAAAGACATGAAGAGAATACTGCTATGATCAAAGAAATTCGAGCTTCAACGGACACTACTACAAGAAATCAAGGAGCTTCGATCAAAGCGTTGGAACAACAAATTGGTCAAATGAGAAAAGTTCTTCAAGAAAGGGGATATGGAAGTTTACCGAGCTCAACTGAAACAAATCCAAGAGATCATGTCAAGGCCATAAGCACCACTGAAGAAGTCACTCCTAATATACCTAGAAGATCGATGAATGGTAATGATGGTGCAAGACCCGAATTTTTCTTTAATTCTTCAATCAGCTTAAGGAGACTACTAAAAGGGAAGACAAAGATTGAAGAGGAGATCAAGGCAACAATGAAAGAAGAGAGCCCTGCAACCGACTCAAATTCCTTGCCTCATAAAGAAAGAGACCCAGGAAGTTTTACTCTACCTTGTTCTATTAATAATATATCTTTCAATAATGTGTTAGCTGACTTAGGAGCTAGTGTTAGTGTTATGCCTCTTAAGACATTCGCTACCCTAGGACTAGGAAAATTAGCACCAACTAAGTTACTTATTGAATTGGCTGATAAAACGGTAAAACGACCTGAAGGGATTGCTAATAATGTGCTAGTTAAGATTGAGCAGTTTATTTTTCCCGTAGACTTTGTTATACTAGACATGCCCGAGGATGTTAAGATTCCTTTAATCCTCGGAAGACCTTTCTTGTCTACTGCCCATGCTAAGATTGATGTGTTTAAGAGAAAAATCTCATTAAGGGTAGGGAATAATAAACTAGTCTATAAGTGCCAAGATCCGGTTAAAAGCATAATTAGAGGTGTTTATGTGCTAGGATTAAGAGAGCGTATGGACCTCGATCTTGAAGCTAGACTTATGGGAGAAACATTGATTCAAAACAACTCAACTAATCCTAATCATGAGAACTTTGAGGAATTCATTGACCTTAATGTACCTACCGAACTTAGACGCAATGTTGTTAAGGATTCTGATGATGAGTGGTATGATTGTGTAGTAATTAATAAACGTAGGAGAATAGTTGAGAAAACGAATTTGAATAATGATGTGTTTATTGAACTACCACCCCACCTTGCTTATTTGTGCCTATATGATAATAAGAATTTCCCGTCTATCATTTTGTCATCTCTGCCCGAAAGGGACAGGACTTTGTTTATACAGATATTAAAGAAGAACGGCGTGGAAATTAAGGACGAGCAAGGAGTGTTCAATATTACTGAAGTGGCGATGAAGGAGCGCGATGTTTCCGACTCCTTCAATGATCGATATTAAAGAGCTGAACGTGAGTCTAACTTGAAGACTCTGGAATAAAGACAAGTGCTTACCGGGAGACAACCCGGAGAATTTTTATTATTCTGTTTTCTGTGTCGAGTCAGTCAGGCCCGCATGAGGATACGGCGCATCTCAATCCTGAGATGCGACGCATCTCCTGCAATGGTCATATCATATTTTAATTTTCTGCATTTTTTATTTCCGACTTTAAAACTTTTTATCAGTTTATTTTAATGCGGCGCATCCCTGGTTAAGGATGCGGCGCATCTTTATTCTGATCCGTATTAATTCCAGGCTCGATACGGCGTATCTTCTTCCATAAGATACGGCGCAACGACTGACCTGATGATTTTCAGTTTTAATTTTTAAGTTTTATTTTTATCTAACTACTAATGTATTATGCAAGCTTGAACCTTTCTTATCTTAGGTGTGTTTTAAAGTGTTGGTGGTATTATAGTTTTCTGGATTTCCTGTGGATACATCAAGTATGAAGCTTTAACGTTCTAATTCACAAGAAAGATGATTTTTGCTCTTATACTAATGGAGGATCATACCGAGCAAATCTCAGGGGAGTTTTTCTGTTCTAATTCTTTTATTTTCCAGTTTTTAACCTTTTATACAAACAACGAGGACGTTGTTTAACTTAAGTGGGGGGATTGGAGAATTAGAACACTTAACAATTACTTGTCCTAAACTTTTTTCAAAAATTATGCTTAAAATGTGCTTAATATATCAAACTTAATTTTTTTTTTAGCATGTTTTTGTTTAAGATCTAAGTTGCATAGCTGCACACAAGACGTTATTTTCAAAAATTGTGATTTTCAAAATTCACAAATCTATGAGTGTGCCGGTGACTTATAAACTTTAGAACTTGGCTTGTATACTATTCGAGACCACCATAATGAGTATTATTTATATAATTGGAATGACTTGTCTAAATTGGTAAAATTCTAGGATTACACCCAAATAGCCTATTATATGTTATGTGTTATTAACTAACTACACTGGTTAGTTAACCCCCGTATAAACCCTTTTTTTACTCTCATTTTTAGAGTAAGATACCCCTAGAAAAACACTCAGAGCCATTCCTTTCGTTTCTTACCCCTATGTTTAAAATGTTTCGTTACACCCTTACACCTTAGCCTACCCTGTAGATTAGAATCCGTGGTTGGTTAATTGCTATAGGCAAAGTGTGTTTCCTTACATTACCTGTGTTCGCGTGCGTAATTCATTATATTTGGTTAGGTCGGGAAATTGCACAATGCAATTGGAGTGAAAGTAAATATTGTATATTTTTGAGTTTATTTTTCGTGTGTTTACTACTTTCACTATTACCGTTATTTCTGAAGTATGAAAAGTATGGAAAAATTATCCAGAATTATCATTATAGTGATGTGGTGAAATTTTACACATCTATGTCTATGTTTAAAAAAAAAAAAAAAAAAAAATCGAAAAAAAATAAGAAAAGAAAAAGAAAGAGAAAAGTTGGATGTTTGTTTTTAAACCAACGATGTAAAGTTATGTAAGTGGTTCATATGACCACTATTTGTTGTACTATATCTATGGATTGAATGGGAATTGGCAGTTATGGGAACGCCAATTAAGGTTTATTCTTTGATTAAGATCTTGTTGAGTATAATTCGTGTCTACCTAAAGCGTGTGTTTCAAGTGTTAAAGCGTGAGTTATTCGATGATATGAGTCTTATTCATGGGATGGTTGGGATAGTGATTAACCACACTTAGGATTTTAATTTATTTGTTTTGTTTATTTTTATTTTTACACCAATTTATATCCCAAATATTATCCATACCCTATATTATTCTTTATCCAACCAAACCTTTGATTTATTGAGATTAGGGATTTGAGCAATCTTAAGTATCGTAGTCGTGGATTCGGCTATGTATTTATGATTTTGTCGCCCTTTTTGATATATTATTATTGGTGAAGTTTGGACCTATCTTTAGCCTATTCGAGTTAAGGATTTGAGCAATTGCAAGTATCGTGTTCGTGGATTCGATCATGTATTTGTGATTTTGTCGCCTTTTCTGGAATTTGAGATCGATAGTGAAAGAGAATAATTAACCCTTAAGCCTACAAACCCTTTTTACCGCTTTAGACTTGTTATTCCTTAGCTTTAGTGGGAGAGATGTGTATACTTGCCAAGCTTATGATAGAATATTCGTCGCGACTGGACAGTTAAACGATTAGATTTGCTTTTATCAAATTATTTTATTATACTTCTAATTCGTTAAAGTGTTTAGTTGTGTGATTATGAATTAAACGAATACATGCTTGATATAAAAATAAATCCTAACATCTTTTAGGATACATTTTCATAAGAGAAATTCTAAGGTTTACTTGGGGACAAGTAAAGTTCAAGTGGGGGGATATTTGATGAACTCAAATAAGTACATTTTATTACTATCATTTATCCTATTAATTTGACTTGTTTTATTATATTATGTATGAGGATTGATACTTAATCGTTTACTTTTGTAATTCTCAGGTAAAAACAAGCATTTGGTGAAACTTAGCGATTTTGGACTAATTATGGAGCAAAACATGCAAGAAGTTAAGAGTCTACTGAAATGAAGAAGAAAAAGACTAATCTGCTTCAGATGCGCCGCATCTCACTCATTACATACGGCGCATCTCTATTAAGATATCACCAGATACGATCCAAGATACAAGAGGACATGCGCCGCATCTAATCATGGAGTTACGCCGCATCTTCTGGCGGTGTACGAATATTCCTGAATATTATAATCTTGGACCCCACGCGAAGTTAAGTCAATGCGCCGCATCTACTTACTAGATGCGCCGCATCTTCCCTCAGACAGAAACTATAAATACCCCAAGACCAGACGAATTCCAGAGCTTTTGGTCAGACATATATCAGAACCGAGGAGCAGAACCCTAGGACGAATTCAGTCAAGGAGGCAGCACAAGACACACCAAACGAAGATACAAGAGCTGTAAGAAGGTGTTGCATGTGTTTAATTCATTAAGTAGTTTTGTTTTATTGTGTTAGCAAACTTTAATTCATCAGGATTGATGGGCTTGTGTTATGTTATCATTCACTTCAAGTCCCCTTAAAATTGCTTTCCCATCGATTAAAGTTTATATGTTGATGTCTTTGGTTACTACTTATTAGTGCATTGATCACCTCTGTGTTTATTAGTGGCTTGTGTAATGTGGCAACGGAAAGGTTGCACTCCCACGGTTATTACTAAATTGATCACTTAGGAATAACTTTTAGACATAAGTCATCATTAAGGGTTTACTCGCCGATAAGCTTAGGACCAACGAGAAAGGATTAACTACATACATTTCATATAAAGCTATCAATAAAACAAGTGACAAACTACTTAATTATAAGGACAACCCTCTTATTGTCTCGAGTATTTATCTGTGTACGTGTGTGCTACTTGCTGATTCGTGCCTATTGGTTTATTTTATTATTTAATTGCAAACAAATCGTGCCAGTCTCTCAGGCTGAAACCCCCTTGCGTTAGGATATTAAAATACTGATTAGAATAACGAGATAATACGTTCCACTCTTAGTGATCGACACTCTACTTACCATTATATTCATACTGACCGGGTACACTGCTCGTTAAGTGTGTGTGTTATTGATAAGTCGGCTAAATATAAATTTAAAACTTGAGTAGGCATTAAAACTGCTAAACCGCAACGACACACCAAGCAAGCACACATCAATAACGCGTAGGACTCTTCATATATAATTTCTTGCTTTTCACGGTGTATGAAACAGCAAGCATATTGGAAATGTGTCCTAATGAGATTAATTGATGATCTCTTGGCTCTAGACTCAATAGTGCGTTTTGATTTAGTGATCGGAGGCTGGAGAGGACTGCCACCTTTTCAATATCATCTAACTCGGAGCGAGAGAGACGATAGCAATGTATTGATCTCCGTGACAAGTGAAACAAGAGTCCTTTGAGGGACCTTGAGTGGCTAGGGGAGGGTTGTGCAGCGTATCACTGGGTCCATGATACTTTGTCTTCAATGTCAGCAATCAAGTGATTCTGACAGCATATGTATTGACCCGGTTTCTGCCTAAAGTGTAAGGAGGGCTTCTTTCTTTTCACCCTTTATCTTTACATTTCTTTTTCATTCTTCAACCCCTTCAGCGCTTACCGAGACTTCATTACTAGCACCTTGTTGGGTTTGTTCCAGTACTAGCTCCATCTCAGTCGGCACTTTTCCCTTATTCACTTTTAATTTCTCCTTTTTGATCATTCCTAAGGACTTCTATTCTAACTAGAGGATTGTCCCTGGGAAGATCCCTCCGGTTCTGGCTGGATCATGGGAACTAATACCTAACCTTACCATCCTTATAACTCCAATACATAAAGTAAAATGGTCGGTCCTTGGTATTCTTTCACAATTGCCATCACAAATCATTCGCTCCCCCTCAATATGTGCATCGATATACGAAAAGGTTTAGCACATATGGGAGAGCCTACACTTGAGTTTCAAAGGATCACATTTTATATCAGAATTTCATATTTAAGTCACATTCTCTCCCCCGATCAAAAATTTCAAACCATTTGAGATTTGTGATCCCAATTGATTTAAATATGTTTAGAATATTTGGGAGAAAATGTGGTCAGATTTAATATATTCTGATTACGAAGCATACAATGCTCCCCCTCAAACCAAGAGAGAGTGTCACTGCTGATGTTGCACAATGTTTAAAAAGGTGTCAAAATTTTGAACAAATAAACTCCCCCTCAATTAATGACCCGTTTTCTATTTAAAGAGCTGTAGTCATTCAATTGAGTGATAAGTATTTGTGAAATTTAAGTCCAGTTACCACCTTGTGAAACACCAAAACTCTCTTGAAGAATCATAGAACTGAAAGAGTTCATGGTGCAAAGAAGACTTCTCTTCTTGTACAAGAAATGATGCACTGAATCGTACATCAGTTCGAAGAAACATGGATATAAAGTAATCCATGCCTAGGTGAACATCACCCAGTTGGAGGAACAGCTGTCTTTTTGGCGACATGCTTTCCCCATTGTAAAGCTCGGGTTGCAGTATGAAGTAACTGCAAGCCATTTAGACATGT
Organism: Artemisia tridentata subsp. tridentata; assembly: GCA_021014915.2. Taxonomy (NCBI): domain Eukaryota; kingdom Viridiplantae; phylum Streptophyta; class Magnoliopsida; order Asterales; family Asteraceae; genus Artemisia; species Artemisia tridentata. The sequence continues at coordinate 277,928,158 of CP139502.1, forward strand.
TTTAACCATCCATTTTAACTTCTGCTCGAGCTTCATTTAAAGACCCGTGCCATTATTGAATGACATTTCTAAGTCCGTAAATGTTATCGATAAACAGAAGACATGCCTAGGTGAAACTATTTTTGGTATTTTCTATTTTTCTGATTTTTATGGTTTTTCTTGGTTTTAATATTTTTCTATATACAATTTTCTGGTTCTATAATTTTCTATTTACAGTATGTTTTAAGATATGTACAAACTATATTATTCAGTTTAAGACGATGATGAAATGAATACCGAAATGAGGATACGTTCAGTATGTTGTAGAAATCTGTGGTCAATCATCTCTTAAACTTTCACCACCAAAGCTTTCAAGGCTCCTGAACAATCGACGGAACTTGAGCCTTCCCAATGTACAGCTTTGATAGCTTCCCCCCAAACCGACACTCTTCATACTGAGCAGATTCTAAGCTCTCTTTCAAGCTTACATAAGGTAATTGTACAGCGGAAACCGTAGCAAACCACATTAAGTATTGCTGCTCCTTTTTAAGAATAATCATCGTGATTCTCCGTTCGGGGATCCTCAAATAGATCAGCAACGAATCATATCACATTTGAATAATTCTTCTCACATTTCTTCCCGCTGAAGATTGAAGAAATGCCTACCAAAAGTATCCAGAGACCACTTCCCCCCAAGTAGTTGAAGAAATTCAAACAGTCTCATTGTATGAAGCCCGAAAACCCGAAGTACACACTCAATCCCATTAATGAAGTCGAAAACGTAACATCAAGATCAATTAAGACCTAGAAATCCCCTTTTCTCCCTTCAGGAAATTGCAGATGAGAATTGTTACACCAAAGTCAACTAAGTCCCGAGTGTAAGCAATTTATCCCGTGTGTAGTCGAAATGATAACACCAAGACAGTACCGTGAAAACCAAGTAAGTCCCGGATGAACACATTTCCTTTTGTAGGATACCGATTAACCAGAAGTCATCATACAATTGTGAACCTCTTTAATTATCAGAAACTGTTTCATACATATCTTCCCCCACATAGTTGGAATAATACATCAAGACTCACGAGTTAAAACACTAATTTTCTCTGCGGTTATGACATTTGTCTTCCCGGAATAACTTCATTTAAGAAGAAGTATAAAGCTCATCATGTGTACTCGTTGTGCATTCAGATGTATGTCTCCTTCCCCCTTGCTGGTTTTGATACCTCAGAATCAGCAACACATTTTACGCACAAATACTTGAAATCTTGTGAGAAGAACAAAATTAGCTCAAATGTATCAAGTGAGAATCAACCGCTACCAAAGCACGTTCTGACTATCTTTACCAACCCTTAAGTAGGCCATCTGAATTGATAACTGATGAAGCAAACCCGATATACCAAACTTGAAATTGAAGTAGAATTCCCCATTCTCGAGACTTGAACTTGCACTAAAGTAGGAAGAACGGTGTAGAGAATTAGTGCTCCACGCAAATCTCTAAGTACTCAATACCCAACCAAGGTATGATACATTAACACCTCTTACGATTATCCACAACGTCATCGGCGTGTGACACTGAGTACTACATTGTAACTCCTTTAAGTGATAGTTACCCCGACTGCTGGTAACTAGATAACCTAAGTCTTCAACTTAAATCTTAAGCACGAGCAAGTTATCATTGAAGGTCATGCATCCAACCAACCCCAACTTCAAGATAGAGTAAGACCACGCCTTTGAGAAAGTCAACTTCAACCCCAAATAAGTGAAACCTGATTAATTCCGTAGTCACACTTAGATGCCCAACAAGTGATTGTTTGTTCGCTCACTTGTTCACACTTCTCCCCCTCAAAAATTGCATATGAGAATGCCATTTTTGATTGAACAAGTGCATATGAGGTTGATCCACTGTTCACACTTCTCCCCCTCAAAAATTGCATTTGAAGTTGCCATTTTTGATCGAATGAATAAACGTCCAATCTGTGATGGAAGTAGATCCACTAGATGTTTGAACGAGCATGGAGCAAGTATGAAGCCTTTTAATGAGAATAGTCAGAAACAAGAAGAGTCGTATGACCATTTCGCAAATCTCAATCACCATGTAGATTATTCACCCTTCTCCCCCTCAAAAATTGCATATGACGACCAACTGCCATTTTTGATAGAGCAGGAGAATAAGAATATACTCCAATGTACGTTTATCCCCTTTGGTGACTGAATGAGCATTTGAAGAACATGAAGCTTGATGAGAATGGTCATAAATAAGAAGATTCCTCTTCTTCCGAAGATAAAGCGCACTCAAGCGTACGCCTTTCTTTTCTTTGATGAACGGGGCCTGAAGAGATGTCAGCAGACGCCATTGTCGATGAAGAGCGAGGCCTGCACTGATGTGTACAGACGTCATAATGATGAAGACCGAGGCCTGAACTGAGGTATTCAGACGTCATTTCCCCTCATATGTTGTGAGCAGCCTGTGTCCAAATGTCAAAGGACAATCCGTACGACCTGCATTTGAAAACAGACGAAACAAGAGAGTTTGGAGTGCCGGATCCCCAATTTAGGTTGGGTTCCAGTTGGTTAGTGCAAACAATCTTTGGAGCTGCTGGAACCATAGGTGCCTTGGTTTTAACAATAGGGGCAACACTAGTAGTTGCAATGGACCTAGTTAAAGGGCATTGTTCTCCTATAGGGAATTTCCTTCCAGTTGGCTTCCATTGACGTACAGGCACTACTTTAGGCTTAGTTATCCTAGTTAAAGGGCACTGTTTTCCTAAAGTGAATTTCCTTCCAGTGGGCTTCCATTGGTAACCAACATTAGCAAACATATTTCCTGTTGCTTTCCAAGTTTGCTTAATTTCTCTAGCTCTCCAAACTTTCTTTACTGGGGCTTTGTTGGATGACTTCAAGAATTTCTCAACACATTTATCATGATTATCCGAAATTAAACATTCATTACATGCTTTGCAAATTGAATTAGGATTTGAGTTATGATTCTTTTTGTTCAAATCTGACTCGTTGTTTCTCATGAGGTCTTATACTTTCTTTTTGGAAACACTTTTAGCTGGTGAAATCCTAGAATTCTTAATGTTTCTCCTAGGATTTGACTCGCTCGCTTTAGTGTCACTATTAACTCCTGTAGAAGGACTGATGGGAATCTTAGTCTTTTTCACTTCTAGTTGTTGAACATGTTTTGATGTGTTGGGATCTGAAGTTTCCAAGGATACCTCAAAGGTTACATGCTTGTTCTTAATTATGGGTGATGATGCAACTATTCTATTTCTTTGGTTGTGAGACTTCGGGTCCGTGCCAATGGCATATTCTAACTGTTCCTGGATCCTTTTTGTGAGGAAGCAGGCATAACCTACTGCCTTATCATGTGGTTTTCCTATTCTGTCCTCTTCCACAACCTCACGAAGAGTGTCAAGTCCATCCCTAAGGTGACAGAGGTACATTTGATGGACAGGTCTGTTGTTTCTCATGGGAAATGGAATAGCCCTCACATCAACATCGTACATTTTACAAGCAGAAACCTTTGATGCAACACAATTACAGGATGTACTTGGCATTTTTCCTTTCACCTGAGTCTTAAGATTCTCAATTTCATTTAGCAAAGAAGTTATCTTTTCATTATGACTATTTCTTGTAACTTTAATTGAGTCATATAACTCTTTGTAATGTTGTTTAATCTTAGAATTTTCTTCTCGAAAACACTCATTTTCATAATGTAACTTGTTGATGGTGTCTTGATATTGAAAATTCTGAGAATCTGAAGACGAAGGTTTATTGGTGCCATACACCTCACATTTGCTGGATTTCAATTGGGCAACTTGGGCCCTCAACAGTCGAATCGTGTTTGTGTGAGCTTGAATTTTTTCATCACGTTTGCTTAATTCAAAATATGTATCAAACTCAGGAGCATCCGAGGATGTCTTGACATTTGATATTTTGCATTTTTCTTCTAAGTGTTGATGTTTGAGTTGCAAATTCAGATAATCAACTTCTAGTTTTGAAAAACGTTTAACCATGTTATCATGGTCATCATTTTGAATTTTTTCAAGCAATTTCAAATTCTCCCCCTCAAGCTCAACAACACGATTCTGGGTAACATCTAAAGCAATAGAATACTCATGAAATTGACAAGCAGATAATGCAGAATCAGTAGCAGTATAAAATACATCTTGTGCAATACATCTAGCAATCAAATTCTCATTTGTGATGAGAATGTTCTTTCTTTCAATCTCACGAGTCTTAAGTTCTATCACATTTTGAGTTACCTCATTTTCCATATCTTTAAACATTACTTTCATTTCATTTATTTCGGTTTTAAGGGCAGTTTGCAACCCTTCAAAATGTTCTTTAAGTAGTTTAAAGAATGGCATAACCTCAGTCAAGTAACACCTTTTTGCATGCTCAAAACACCTTTCCCCCTCAGTAATTCCTGTTGGTGTGATTCTCTTCTTACATGTTTTATCAAAATCAGCAAATAGTTGCCAAAGCACGTATAAGCTAATAAATGTCTTACATTCAGTAGGAAGAGTTAAAGGAACTAAGTGTCTAGGTGTATTGGGAGGATACACCGTCGCAACATCAATTTTCCTAAGGGATGGGGTTTTGGCTTTAAGTTTTTCTTCCTTAAGTTTTTCATTATCTTGTTTCCAGAATATCTGTTCAGGTGTTAACTTCTTTTGAGGAGCAAACACAGTCAAACGATTCTCCTCATAATAATCATGGGGCTTGACTATTACTCGTTTGGCTATGCATTCGGGATCCCTCATTTTCTCACTCATTTTTTCCCTTGTTCTATCACTTATCTCATCCTCTTCGTTTGTGTAGATATGCTCAGGCGGGTCATGTATAGGCATAAGCATCACATTACCATCATATAGGGCAGGTTGAGCTACTTTCATGTCCCTAAGGATGGTTGACTTGGGTTCACCTATCATGATTTTACTATGCTTATCACTCAACTTTCTGTGCTTATGAATCATTTGAGCAGTTTGTATGGTTTGATCTTGTGTGTACAACTTATCTTCAAGCTTATTTTTTAACGTCTTGAGTATAGAGAAATCATTTAAAAGTGTTGTTTCTTTTTCTTTGAATTCTAGCTTAAGTGTAGTTATACAATTTTGTACTTCCTGTTTCTGTTTGACAGACTGTTCTAGCTGATTTTTCAAAGAATTCAACTCTTGTTTTAATGTTTCTTCTCTTACTCTAGACTCTTTAATAAGTGTACTCATTTGACCTTCTAATTTCTGCTCACGTTCATTAAGTTCAAACTTAGCACGCCGTTCATACATGGCTACTTGTTCCTTATAGATGTTTAGTCTAGTGATCAAGTTATCATCAGGGACAAACACAGTGTTCTCATGCAGCACATAATCATCATTTAGAATAGAAGATGCACAACTAGGTACAACAGACGCTTCGTTGTGATTCACATTTTGTTCATATGGGAAAACATCGCTATTTCCCATATAAGCAATATCTGACTCAACAACGTTTGTCTGTTGTACTTTGTCGGGAATCTTTTGTTTATGCAACACATTATCATTATTAATGACAGAAGATACCCCATTAGGTTCAGCCGACGCTTCATTGTGTTTCATGTGTTGCACGTTGTTCATTGCTATATCTGACTCCCCAACATTTGTCAGTGGCTGATGAAGCTTGTTTTCTTGAGAATTCGGGTACACAAAGTCTCTATTGGCACCAACATAGTCAAACACGTTTATCTGTCGAACATCTTTGGGAATCTTTTGTTTGTCAATCATGTTGTACAATCTGAGTATCTCTGATATAGCAGAATCTGAAGTATTTGACATGATATTAACGTGCACGGGATTTTACAATTCTATGATTTAAACCGAGAAATAGATTCTTTCGCGGGGTTTTACAAAATCAAGAATAAACCGTGAAATGATGCTTGATATGTGTTATGATGAAGGTCTGGTAGACTTGTTGATCTGTTTGGTATGGTTGTTGCAAGCTATTATGGCGAAATTTTGGTCTGAAAAACTTAAAACCTCAATAACTTCTTTCCGGAAGGGATTTGGGCCTCGAAAAATTCGTTTCACGACTTTGTGGTAAAACCTCACAATATTCAGGCTGTTCCGGTCGTTTTGACAGGTGTTTCGCTGAAAACGGAGTTACGGTTCAAAAGTTATGGCCGTTTGAAGTTTTGACGTAAAAAGTCAACTTTGGTCAAATATGACAAATCGCCACAGACAAATCGCCACAGACAAATCGCCACAGACAAATCGCCACAGACAAATCGCCACAGACAAATCGCCACAGACAAATCGCCACAGACAAATCGCCACAGACAAATCACCACAGACAAATCGCCAGAGACAAATCGCCACAGTCGCTACAGGACAGAACAGTCACTATCAGAGACAAATCGCCAGCCACAAAACGCCAAACAAGTCACTATCGTAGCCGTTTGTCGTTTTTTGCCAAATCTGGTAAAGGGACAAATCGCCACCAAGAGAAAACACAAATCGCTACTTTTTGTTTCCAGCCAGACACAAATCGCCACCAAGAATGTCTTAACGAGGGACAAATCGCCACTAAGAACACTAACCTTTTAACCTTCGAATCTTCCAAAAATCACCACACCAAGCCTAGATCTGTGATTCCAAACACTAAACACTGCTCCTATGTAATCCCTAAGCTATAAAGTACAAGATTTAACAACTTTTAACCACAAAACAAAGCACAAAATGGATTTTTAGGAGCAAAAGTGTTCGACCCAAAAACAACCCCAATCTACTCGAATCTGTGAATATCAACACACATGGACCTAACCATGGCTCTTGATACCAATTGTAGGATATTCACTAACACATAAACACAAGATTGGGACTAGTATGGATCGAATAGAGATGAGTTAGAGAGAGAAAGTGGGAGCCTTTAGTGAGAGAAAGTAACTAGTAATGTATTAGCTTGAAAGGTCCAACCCTTCCCATGGGTGGGAAGGGTGTATTTATAGTCCTTACATATTGTGCCCCTAGTGGGCTGTGGAGCGAGCTGACAGTGGGTAAAGACCCGACCCACTCCACAATATTAATAATAACTAACCTACTAATAATATTACTAATTATCCAACGAGCTATGTTGTGCTAATAAGTATTCGGGGTGACCGAGTCTTCAACTGAATATTTATATTCCTAACAAACACAAATGTAAGAACACTCGAAAACACAACTACTCCTTCTTCAATTGATCTACCTGAATTTACAATCACATATCATTTATAGGTTCATTTTATAAGTCATAACTGATTTTAATACTTATTGTTATTTGTTAACATGTTTTATAATAGTATATAGTCAAAACATAGGTTTAGGTATATCTTGGATTAATATTTAACCTAGTTAGGATTAATGTTTACCGAATTCAAGTTAATGGAATATCGAATTAGGATAAAAGAATAAACCGAATTAGAAACAAAGGCAACTCGAGACCATTCTTGAAACTAATGTAAAACCATACTCGGTAAACTCTTGAGACCATCACAGACCCTTTCTTGAAATTTACATTAATGAGACATAACTTATATATATATGATTAAAAGGAACACAATGCGAGACAAAAACAAGGTTTAGCGAGGCTAGAACATTATACAAACCATAGTCTTCTCGACCAATCTTTACGTTCATAATTATATATAACGAATTACTATATATATCGACCGATGGTTTCCTTATATCTCATGTGTCGTATAACTTATATTTAGTAGTAAAAACACAAGTTTAACTTTACTTCGAACCCAATAATATAACCCCGATCATGAACAACACCAAGTCCTTATGTTTATATATCATATGACATTTAGTGTGTGCAAGACCAAATCTATAAGATGAAATTCCAAAACAAGGATGGGACAACATCACACAACACACACACACACATACGAACACAAGGAATAAAATGAGGCATGATCAAACCCCACAACCATGCACACATGTTCACACCTGAAATCAAAAACCAAGACTTAACCTCAAAATAGATATCATACGCATGTCTATGTGACGACCCTTAGTGAACATGCAAGACTCCAACTATTCTTGTTTTACCAACAGGTTCTATTATTATCAACTTGTATATAGACATAAGTTGTTTAAACATAGGTTTATATGTGACTCGATAACAGGTTCTATAACGACTCGACACCAAGACACACAAACGTTTGCCAAAAGCATGACACAAAACAGCCAATATTAGGGTGCGTTTTACTTATGAGAAGGGGTCGACATGGGTTTTAGTAAAACATGACACGAATATTATCACATATTGCGACACAAATACAACTCATATCATGAAATATAACCTTATCATATCCAGATTTTGACACAAGAACCATGTAGCACGACTTAGATATTATTTCATAGATCGACACACATCATATACGGATTTTCGTGACTTCTTAATAACGAGATGCGACTCGACTAAACCCTAAACACACACCGCAGCAGGACTTGAACCAATACTTATTCGAATGGGCAAAACCCTACGTAAACCTACTCTACCCATTTCAGTTTTCTTGCATGATAACATGCGTTAACTATCAGGTTTATGCGAATAGTTATAGTTTTCCATGCAACCTTTATATTCGAATATTTATTGTGGCATTTCTTTCTTTCATTCCGGTTTAAATATATGAAATCATATGTACGTATGCCTAGCGTATCATGTATGACAAAGATGGTTAACAATCAATACCTTCGGCTGTACTAAGAAGGATCGAAGGGGAAGGAGAACAGCAATCGAATCAGTCACTCACATCCACCTAAAGGCTGCCATGAGACACAAACACAGGTTCGACTTTAAGACCCCAACTCAAAGCCTTGAACCCTTCACGAAAAGTTATAAAACCTGCAACCTTTAACGAATCGAGACCGAACATCAACCTTCACACCAATAGATCGAATTGATCCAAACACGAAATCACAACCAAGACTAAACTTGTGTATCCACCTTTCGAATGAAGGACGTAGAAACTCAAGTTCATGAAATCATGCGTCTAGTTTTATTCATATGAATCGTGAAGGAGGTTATGGATTGTTTGACAGGTTTATGAGGCATGAGTGTGTTAAATGAATTGTGGTATATATATAAAATGGGTGAGACACTAATGTGCAAGCCAACTCTATAAAATCATATCTTCACCCAAAAGGAATTACGTGTGCATTAATCACAAGGAGAAAACGTGTGAACAAAAAGGGATGTCATGTAGGTTTATTTAGGCAAGAGATATGATCTTATCTCTTTCACAAAAAGAAGGACGTGTGTTTGAAAAGGGGTAGGAATGTTGCGTTTTATGTTTAGGAAATATTGTGATATTCGTATCTTTTAAAAAAGGAAAGAAACGTGTGGAATCAATGGGATGAAATGCATGATCAGATCTTCTCAAGTGTTAAATATATATAATTTGGTCCTATCACAATAAATGTATGAAGTATCTCAACAAGGTATGAAGTGTATTAGTTTGGTAAGGTGTCATATGATTGGAACAAAAAAGGCGTATGGGATTTTGGAAAAAAAAAGAAACGTGTAAAAGGATTTTAGGTACATATTTTTTTTATTTTCTTAATGTATTGTATAGTATAAAGTACTTGTATTATATTTATTTGCTTATACTTGGGATATAATCAAATTAAATAAATAAAATGTTCACCAAATTTTTTTAGAGTGTTAAAATTTCAAATTTGAAGTCAAATGTCGGGTCAATGGTCATTGTTGACTAACCTGATTTGGTGAGGGTTCTCACAGTATCACCCCGTTAAAGGAATTTTGTCCCCAAAATTCAACTGGGTCTACTACTGGAACCTTGCACAACAAACAAGTGCGGGTATTTTATATATATATATATATATATATAATATATATATATATATATATATATATATATATATATATATATATATATATATATATATATATATATATATATATATATATAAAGAGTACGTTCTCAGGTATACATATGTCCACTGTTCAAGCTTCATTAACTTCTAAAATCAGAATCTTACTGCGTATAGTTTATTTGACTCCCCGAATGAGCATTTTGGTTTGGTTTCCCATATTGGAGTCAGCTATTAAACATAAAATCTTATGGACTAATAATCAGTTAATCATTGGTCTGCATTTCTTGAGGCTCGATCCACAGTAACCACAAAAATCGAGAATGTTCTAACAAAGAAAAGATGTTCTTGCAAGTGAGTCAGGATGAAGAGTTCGCTAATGAAGCTGGTAACCAAGATCCAACGACCTAATTAATTATAATTGAGTGAGCTATACCAGTTGCCCTTGATGCAACTAATTCGATGCTTGAATGAAAAACCCAATGAAAGCCAAGGTTAGAATGAAAGGACTAGAAATCAAATTTGCACACCAATGTGTGTCAAAACTTATACACCAAAGTAAATAATATTAATGAAATATGAGATCCAGTTGCAACTATCGAGTGATTAGATTTGATGGTGTAAGCATAATTTTGGTGAGTTGCCCCAGAACAAAACAACAAGTAGGTATTAACAGCTTTAATTGGTGAGATTACTGAAGAAGGGCTGAGGTACTCAAAGTTGGTGTGTCGTATATGAGCAAAAGCGTTGAAAAAGAAATTTTTGTCCACCAGATTACACAGATAAAATTGAGGAAAATTTTCACATTTGAAGTTACGAAATAATCCCATTATGATGTATGTAAGAAATTTTTACCAAGTTATTAAGTATCTATCAAGGAAGGAAGGATCAGTCGCTTTATCTCCAGTATTTGTCCAAATCCAGATTAGTTTGCAAGAATTTGCAGTGCCCAATTATTATTATTATTATTATTATTATTATTATTATTATTATTATTATTATTATAATTATTATTATTTTATTTATTATTTTTTTTAATAGATTCCTCGTAGATGCAAGAACTGATAAGTAATCGCATGAGTTTGTTTGACAAAGGGTCCATATATTCCTAGCATGTTTCCTTAAACCGTATTGTAAATGTTGATGGAGTTAAAGTAGACCCTGAAGGCTCAAAGGGTTTTGTCATATAGCGTGACACACCAAGAGGGTCTTAGTTGTATATTGGTGTGACGAGAGTAAGTTTATTGGTTTTGCATCATTGCAGTCCTTGTTTTATGCGTAGGGTCTTGTACACAACCACAAAAATCTTATGTACGACATTCAGATGAAAGATCTCACACTGAGATGTATAAAGTGAACGGGGTTTGTAAGGAGTTACGAGGATGATACCCTCAATTAACCGAAAGCAGTAAAGGTAATTTCCGTCATTATAAGCCGAAAAGAATAAGTAGAACTAATTAGAGTTCATACAATAAGAATAGACATCACTACGAGTCTCATATTCGATATGAAAGAAATTGAGGGAGAACATCAAGGGGGAACGTGTAGTCGGGCAGGTATAACTGGTGGATGTTGATGATCAATGAATTAGAATGTTCAAGGACAGAATTTGTGTGTTGATGTTTGGTTATGCTCGAAGATTATTATTAAGTGCAGTTCATGAGTTCAAATATTCAGTTCATCTAGGCAGTACTATTATGTATATGATTTGAGATTGTTGTATTAGTGGTCTGAAAATAAATAAATCAATCAGATACTATGTCGAGCGATGTAGGACCAGATTACAAGTAACAACTGAATATCAAAAATCTTACAGTAAGTTACAACCTCAATGTCAAATAGAAATCATGTCAAAACGACTAAGTTATCTAGAACTCAGAAAGGGTCACAATGTTAGGTTAGTCATTGTATTTTGTATATCTAAAATTAATGCACCATCTAACACCACAAGAATCCTGTCATATGGAATGACTGAGGGAGGTTTTTTAACACAACTGAAACATTCAGTGGTTTCATTTGCATTGGCTTTTGAAAAGTTTGACTGATTTCTTTTGATAAAACGTTTTGAATTAGCAAGGAGTGCCCTTTCTTGGAATTCTAAGTTTAAATCATTTAGGTACTCCTCACTAGTCCTTTCTATAGGTGATGTTTAATAGAATTAACAATTAACAATATAAGCACAACGGAAAAACATCACCAACAAGGATCCATATAGCCATATGATCAATCAAATAAATAAAACACATAAGTTATACCTTTGTAGCGTGATCCGGGTAACACCACCAATATCACCACCACGTTGGGATGCAAGAAACCAAAAGATCAATAAGGTTGATCTTCTCTAAGTGTGAAACACACTACACGTCACCGTATGCCAATGGATGCTAGTCCCGTAACCACCGTAACCCTTCTAGTCTTCTTTGAATAAGCAAGATACAAAGAAGAGAAGATCAAAATGAAAACCCTAGGTTTTCCTTTGTGTTTTGCTGTACAATATGGAGAGAGGAGAGGAGAGGAATTAGGTAACTACTAATTCTAATTATGAGGATATTATGGTGATATTATGGAGATAATATTTTCCATAAAATTCAAACAATCCCTTCTCTTTTGCACCATCAAGGCCGGCCACCATATGGGCCATAAATGGGCTTCCCATTTGTTTTCAAGTCCAATAGACTAAGTCCACTACTTAGTCATTAGAAGCCCAATAGCGGTTCCTAGTTACTTACGGTTATTTATATATCGTAAATACGATAAACACGATATATAAAGTGGCACCTCAGTGTATATGTGTGTGACCCCATAGGCTCACATATGTCTAGCCATATAATTAGTCATTATGACAAGAGCATACACCAACACTTTCATCAACCTCATCATCAGAATCCTCTTGAAAATCCTGCACAATACCATTAGAATAAAAGGCAGTTGATATGGGTGAGGAAGTCAGGGCCTTTTTGGTCTCAAGAGCTTTCTTTGAGTCTTGGTATTTCCTAGAGATTAATTTGTCTTCATAGACAACTTTCTCATAGATCTCAGGGAGCTCAAGGGTCGGAATGTGATTAGCATTCCTGAGGCCTTGTGAGAAGTTTAGCCACTTCTCAGGGAGACTGTTGACAAAGCCAACATTGATCTCATGCTTAGACAAAACTACACCATCATTTGACAATTCGTTTATCAGGGTGTTGTATCTGGTATATGTCTGAGAGAGACTTTGAGAGTCCTTTGCCCTGAAAGTGTTGTACTCAAGTTTCAGGTCCATGATCCTGTTTTTCTTGTAATCTGAGGGACCTTCAAAGCTATTAATCAAGTCAACCCAAGTTTGTTTGGCTGTAGAACAGTTAATGACTGATTCCATTATATCGTCAAGAAGACAAGATATAATTATGCTTTTCAGGCGTTGGTCTTGATTGACCACCCTTCTCTCATCAATAGTCCACTGAGCTTCAGGTTTGTTTAACCCCTCAGCAGTCTTAGGGACATAAGGACCTTCATTGATACAAGTGATGTAGTATGGTTCCATACCAGTCAAGTAGCAAAGCATTCGCTTTTTCCACTTGCTAAATTTTCCAGCTTCGAGTTTGGAGCAACAGCTGAAAAGCTACCACCCTTTTTATCGACGAGCTGGGGTACATTAATATCAGCCATAGTAGGATCTTGGTTTTAAAAACCTTGAGCACTCTTAGTTTTTGAAAAGATTTTATAAACCAGAGACTCTGATACCACTTGTTGTTCCCGTTACACAAGTAGAAGTAACTACAAAGTTAATCTAATTGTGTTCTATGACTGAATTAATGTAATGATTAATTTAAACAAATAAGTAAAACGTAAATATAAAAACACAAGTTTTTCAACGTTTAAATTCTTATTAGAAATCAATCAAAAGAATCTATTACCCAAGTGTTTGCGGAATAAACACTTGGGATCGAATAGACAATGTATGGTGTGTTCTCCTCTCTAAACTCAAGTTTGTTCTTGAGTGACAACAATAAAGACCCACTGAGCTATCTCAGGGATGTGGTTGCTCTTTGGAGGAGAAAAGTGATTTTGTGAAAGTCTAAGCTTTTAATGCACAAAAACTTAACCCACTTTTCTCCCATCTGTTCCTATTTATACACAAGTATAAAAGAGCACCTATGATTAAAAAATACAAAAAGAATAACCTAGCGTGTCTGACAAATACAACAGTATTTGTCATTTCCAATAACCAATGGGAATAAGCTAAAAAGTCTTTCCTAGTGTCAGCTATGACACTTCTTGACTTTTTTAGCCGTTTTAGGGAAAGTTCGCTTCTGGCCCGATAAGACTTCTCCTTATCTTTTCAAAACCTTCCCGCCTTTCTTTCAGACTTCAGATTCTTCACTCTAGGTCTTCATTCTTCAGTCTTCAATCATTTATTGTTGTTGAGGAGACTGGGGGTTCAGTGAGTTCCTGTCAAATACTCACTGAACCCATTACCTTCTTCTTTGGCTTAAGTGACACTCAGGGAGTTCCGCCTCACTGAATGGTGAATCTTTCTTCTTAGACTCGTCCTAAGCATCTTGAAGGTAACTCACTGAGTGATTGTTCACTCAGTGACTTGAGAGTGTTTAAGGTTGATTAACACTTGGCTAATTTGTGTCCAAATCTTGTTTTTAGGACGCTTGGGTACTGACGGACCCAACAGTTACAGACATGGCAACACCACCACCAGCATACTCAGGAATGCAAACCAGATCCAAAACCGACATAAGTTCAAGTGGTAGTCAGAAAATAGCCAAACGACCACTCTTCACAGAAGAACCAACAAACAGCAAAAAAAAAAAAAAAAGAAAAAAAAGAAGGCATAATATGCAAGGTGCACGCACACTGTTTTGCTACTTAACTAAAAGCTTCTAAACTTTACCCAACTAGTCATGGCCAATGAATTACGTACCCTTTTGCTACTCAACTGCACACGTCTAAAGTGCAAGCTAACAACGGTTACTTATGTAACTAACTATCACTACTAGAACTACTCATGGCCAATGACGTATGTAAATATCTACAACTACTAGCATTGGTAATGTTAATGTAGGTTTGACCATTAACCAGATGGTTATCCCTATGTTTTGTATTACCAACATCCATGTAACCATAAAAGTCTTGTTCAATGGTAGTCAAACCTATATTTGGTGCAACTATTATTAGTATAGTCGCATTTGTTACCACACTAAAACCAACCATATGAAATACCAATATTGAATTAACACCCATTGCTAGAATGAAAATGCAAATTATTATATCAAATAACACATAAGTACCTTCAATCCAATTGTTGACTAAAAAAAACCCAAATGATAACAATATTGTTTGCATCACACTTACTTCAAATACGAAACACCAATTTAAACAATCTTGAACCACAAAAGAAATGCACAAATTAGAATACCCTCATTTCAATTTCCTGATTTCTTTCAATACTCTCATATGCTTCTGATTTACCTACCAATTAAGCTTATAAACGAGAAAGATTTGTCAAAATGATGAATACTAACCGTTGGAACATAAACATTAATAGATCGAATTCAATTCCTCAGCCAAATGAATTTTCTCTGATGTTATATTATCAAGTCTTGATAAAGAGGAAAAAAACACAGTGTTAATGAAGTTCATTTTTTTCCCAATTGTAACATATACCTTTTCAACACCTCTTTGTCTTTTGTACTGACCAAACCTTTTAAAAAAAAAAAAAAAAAAAAAAAAAAAAAAAAAAAAAAAAAACAAACAAACAAAAAACCTTAAAAAATCTTCTTTTGCAATACTCCTATTCAAATAAAAAAAAATTAAAATGCGGGGGAAAAAACCCATTGATAAAAATAATTGCTTCTACTAACCATAAACAAAACCACATCACAAAAAAACATATAATAAAAAAATTTAGCTTAATATAAGAAAAAAATAATTTGCTTTAAAAAAAAAAAAAAAAAAAAAAAAAAAAAAAAAAAGGACTACATGGCCATTCATAAATCAAAACATTTGCGCGAACACCCACATTTGAACACCTATTGGAAATTCACAATAACGTTGTTCTTTGAACATGGGTAGCAGATCCATAGCAATTATCGAGGCCTTGGATGTCGATATGAGCAGATCCATAGCAATTATCAAGGCGTTAGATGTTGATGGTGTTTGATGATAGGATATACTATCCTATCTCCAAAAAAAGTTGTATGAAGCACATGATTTCTCCACTTCCAAATAGACCATATAACAATCCATAACACACCACAAAAAGGTTTCGCCACCAAAGAATTACCCGTAAGAGCTCTTAAGTTAAGAGACAAGAGACATATACCCCACCAACTCCCAACCTTAGACCAAATTCGTTTGACAAAGGGCAACTGACAAATTTGATTGTAGTTAAAATGTATAGCAATTATCGAGACCTTGGATGTCGATGGTGTTAGATGATAGGATAGTGGTGTTGGTGTTTAGGGTTTATAAAACGGTTTTACATGCATTATAAATATATGACAATTTTGTAAATTGATATATAGGGTAGACGTTGGTCACATGATACGTGACAATATGTTAACTTATACTATTGGTTTGTGCAT